>JAQGAO010000381.1:0-36548 GCA_034697705.1 Ommatoiulus sabulosus | reverse complement strand
GAGGTTAACCTGGAGGCAAATTTTAACCCAAGGTTAGTAAACCCCAAGTTTTTACCTCGGTTGGTGCAACCGGCCCTTAGTGTTTAAAATACTTACAAAAACAATACCGAAACATGGCTGTGCTATCCTGCAATTTTTGCAACGTAGAACAGTATCAAAGGCCGCATTTAGGGACCGATGACGTCATCATAAGAATTTTCCTGAATGACGTCATCATACAATTATGGTCGAACCCAACCTTTGGTTCTTTTACCGAATTGCTAAAGCCTACCATTGTTTGTTAACTAACCCCTAAGGACGGGGAAATGTTCCTTTTTGTATCTTGTTAAAGACTAATAAAAACATTTATTCAAAACCAGCTAGCGAGGCTAGACCCTCGATGCTGTTTCTGTTCTCTCTTATGGATGACGTCATTATCAGAATTTAAGAAATGATGAAATCATTATAATTTAAAAAAAAATGACGTCTTCATCAGAAATTTTATGAATAACGTCATACCAATTTTAATGGAGGACGTTATCAGAATTGTAATTGATGACGTCATTCATTAAAACGGACGCATTTTTTAGTACATTTAATTGGGCATTTTTCGTGCATTCAATCGGACAAATAAGAAAACAAATGATAGGACATAACTGAAATTGTACAAATAATCTGACATAATTGGACATATAATCGGGTATTTTGAAGAGATTCGAAACTTTGACGTTCCTCCTCGTCTCATTTTCAGTTCGTTTTCAAATGATTTTTTTTTTCAATGAAACAGATGCAACGATTTTGCAGCAAAATGCCGCTTTTGTCTTCATCCGTATCAAAGAAACTTTTTACGAGGGTTGAAAAAGAAAATTAGTAAAAAAAAGAGATCGCAAATGAGATATTTAAATAATGGATGCGCGACTCACTTCATCTAATTTGCAATCATGAGTTCGAACTCGTAATTTTTGCAAACTACTTTCATAGACAATTTGCAGGTACAATTCGTACTTTCAAAGTGCAATAAGCGTTATATTTGGCACAGCATAATTGTCACGGAAACGTAACGACATATCGTAACAAAATTATGCTGTACATCTCTAGTGTTCTAAATTAAAATCGTTGTTGCAATGACATTAAAGGTTCGAAAAAATTTCAATTACATGCACCATGTCATCTGACATTGGAGAGTTTTATGGCGTCATTCTCTTTCCTATTTCAATTTGGAGCAGCGTATTTTTTGCCTCTTGATGCCGCGATGACGCTGGAAATCAGGACATACAGTAAATGTAGCATTTTTTTTAGCAGCGCCATCTGTCGGTCACTTGTGCTATTGAAGATAACATGTTTAAATGTTGAAAACAACTAATTGCCTGATGTGAAAAAATGACACCGGAACTACAAAAAATACGTAGAACTACATCTGTGGCTGCATTGTAAATGATGACGCCATCATCAGAATTTAAGGAATAACAACATCATCGTAATTTGACAAATGACGTCATAATTCGAATTTTAATGAATGGTGTCATCATCAGAATTTTTATGAATTACGTAATCATCAAAGAACGTTTGAATGACGGCACTTACAATTTTAAGAATGTGATCAGAATTTTAATCGATTAAAAGTCATTCATTAAAAATAACCCATCTTTCGGACATTCAATTGAACAGTTTTTGGACATTGAATGGCAAATTCTTTCGAACATTTACTAGGGTATCTTTTCGTCCATTTAATCCGGCATTGCTTCGTATATTTAATCGCACGTCCTTTTCAGACATTTCTGGAAAGATTCTTTGATTATTAATCAGGCATTTAATCGTGCATTCAATCAGGCATTTTTGGGACATATCAACGGACATTTAATCAGATGTCCTAAAAATGTTCGATTAAATTAATTCGCACTCAATGAATGAGAATGACGTTACCGTCCATTTTTTTTCTGAATGACGTCATCAAAATTCTAAGTCGATGACGTCATTAATAAAAATGTCCTATTTTTCGAACATGTCTTTATAAGATTTAATGCACCAAGTTGATTTTGAAGTTAGTTCTTCTCGTCTACTTTAACCAACCCTGACCGTGCCAGTTCTCTACCCGTCGTGCTTTGCGCCCCGAGTTTTTGGCCATCGATGTTTACACTCCTTGCATTTTAAATTGCATTGTTTGCATTCAATGCCCAATTCGTTTTTTTATATATTATCTTTTTTTTTTCTTCGTCTGTATAAAACTTGACCCTCTTGGCCATTCTGATCAATAAAGCCTGCATAATAAAAGTACATAAACTATGCAAAAAGCTTCCGCTAGAAATATACTGCCGCCGTGTTTATTCTCTAGTTTTTTTTCCATCTCCCTTTTTTGTTGGATCTCCCAACTTTGCACAAAAAAACACTAAGTGTATATGCGCTAAAATATGATGGAAAAACAGAAAATCCATAAGCCTTAATAATACTAGTTTGGGCCCAATAGTCGTGTGATGTGGACAAATAAAAGGGAAATCTTTTCCACATGGTTTTTTCAACCAACACATGCTGGTTTTCCCTTCGTGACTGTTGACACTCGCACTTTGCATGGTCAACTCAAGACCTCCATGCCCTCCAAATCGGGATTTTCCCCATGTTTACTCTCATATCTGCGAGTTTGGTCTTGTCCCCTTGCGCACCCTTCGATCCCCCTACCCTCGAAATCCAAATACGATTCATTATCCAATTTTCAATATTTCATAGGGAAGCTTTATCAAATTACCTTCCAGATATGAACTCAATACTTGCCAATATTGACCTTTTATCGGAAAACTATTAATATCGATGAAAGTGCTCTTAAAATCATCCGAACATGGGAAATTTCGTGTCATTTATCTTGCTCTTTCTGATTCTCTTCAAGTAGTGTCCAATTGCACCAATGTGGTTAAATTCACATTGTTTTACTAACTACGGACCTCAGAAAGCATGGCATATAGAAGAAAAAATTGTTATAACGAACTGTTATAACACACACAAGTTATTAAGAATTTTGTTCTTTTGCAATTATTTTACAATTACCTTGAACATTTCGTTCAGTCGAACTTTAACACTCTGTTACTCGAGCCACCTTTTAAGCTGAAAGTGCCCACGCTGTATCTGTCATATACTCATTTAGATCGTTGCATAAAGTTGTTTAATTTAAGAAGAAAAAACTATAATCGTGTTACTGAAGGAAATATGAACTATAATTTATACGTTTTAATCAAAATACGGACCATACTCTAAATACAAACAGTTGTAATTAAACATTCATATTACAGTGGTTGCAGATCCGGTTGGCAATCTGTTTTCTGGGCACACGCTATACTTTCCAAAAATCTACTTATTCATCTTCAAGAACTTTTGATTTGCTCCCATATAAGCAAGAAATGGTACAATATAATGACATATATTATATAAATTAAACGCAGAAATAATGAAAGAATAGCAAGAATTTAGAAAACTTACACGAATAGCGCGTTGTATCTAACAGATACAATTACCCTTCCGAGTCATAGCTAATGTTGCAATCAATCTAAAATTGCCCTTAAATGCCACTGACCTTGGTTTAGACTGAAAGAGGAAACCTGAGTCTGATACTCCAACTGTCATCGAGTTATTTAAACATTTTTCGAGTATCTCTCGGATAATAGCGCGAGTAACGGAGTGTTAATCGAGATTTACTTGGCAATGCAAGTTTTTGTGTTAAACATTTGTATTAATGTTTGATTTATATTAAGCTTATTTTTAGCTTACTAAGTTTGAGCGCAGACGAAATTATTTAAAAAGTGTATCTAAAACACATTAATCTAAACAATTTGGTTTAATTTTAATCTTGGTTCAATTTATATGGTTTGATTACTTTTTTTGGTTAAAAACTAAGCATGATATTTCTGCCACTCAACTTGGGTTTTTCCCTGCTCTCTCACATGCTGGTAATTTTATGATGTCTCGTTTTCACGCTGCCATTTTGGTTTTATGGCATAATATATCGCTTTTAAGTCTACCCTCGTTTTATTTCCATTGGTCTCCCTTTGATATTAAATTCAGTTGAAAAGCAAAGATTTTTTCCGCCTAAATCCCCATTGCGGCAAACACTATGCATATAGCTCAAATGCAAAAAAGAGGGGGAGGGGGGTCGTAGATCTATGGAGGCAAAAACCGTTGAATAAATCGATGAAAGTTTTAACATCTTTATTTGGTGTTAGTTTTATGTGGAGCAAGACAAGAATTTAAAACCCACCAAGACGAAATCAAATAGGAGATATTCAAACATGGTGATGGAGGGCTATTCACGAAGTATCGATACAGTTCCATATTTTTGGGGATGAAACGGTTGACCCCGTGGACATCACTCGACCCCAAACAGCACCCGGGTGACAGAATAAGCACATCGTCTCCCCCCCACATCAGTATTGTGAAACATAAATTTTCAACATCTTTAATTATTGAAAATTCGCAGAATTGAAAAATTTTCTGCTTCAAAATTTGTAAAATTGCCCTAAAAGAAGCTTGAAAAACTTTCAAAATTGACCAATGAATGTTGAAAATTTTAAAAATTTAAATAATATTCAAATAAAATAAAAATGTTCAAATTTGAAAAATTGACTATTAAAATGTGTCACATTTTGAAAAAATTGACAAATAAAAATGTACAAATTTTTAAAAATCGACAAATAAAAATATTCAAATTTTGCAAAATCGACAAATAAAAATGTCCAAATTTTGAAAAATTGACAAGTAAAATTTTCTCAAATTTTAAAACAACGACGAAGGAAAATTTAATTTACAAATTATGAATTTAAAAATATTGCAAAATTATTCTCGGAAAATGTCGAAAGTTTTGTCAAATTTACCTAAATACAACCTTTGTAAAAAAAATCGACGTGATGTTGATGTTACAAAACAAAATTTGAATTTACATGAATTGTATAATTTTCTTCTTTTTGGGGTCCTTTTACCCTTGGCGCCCGGGTGCAGCCCACCCCCTGGCACCCTCGTTGTATCGACCCTGACCCCAACGCTGCAGAATGGATTTCTAAAAAATTGAGTTGGTCATTTTTCTATTGATTTGAGAATGTGGAACTTTTTGGGCTTTCCTTGTCTGTCTTAAAAACCTATAAGCGCATCAGGAATAACTAAAGAAGCTGAACGAATAAAATACTTCTTCTTCTTCTGTTATTCAACTTTTCCTTGCCTGTCTACACCCTCACCCCCCTTTCACCTCCTTTTCCATCCTGCCTTAAATCCCAATAACCGATACTATATGCCCTAAATGTCTACCCTATCCATATACATATAGGATAGATCCTAAATCTTTCTTATCTCTTTTTTTGCCTCTTTGCTTTTACTTTTGTGAAAAGATTTTTGTCTTCGATGTGTTTTAGCCATTTTCTTCCGAGCTGAATTCTTATCTATATCAATGTTATATATATCTTTTTTATACCGTTTTCCTCCAAATATCTTCCTTCATCGTTTTCTCTCAATTCCTATTGGCTCTGATAGATTCAAATAGTCTACTAGACCGACATAGCCAATATACTCCCCCTTCGCCCAGTCCTTTTCTTCAAGGACTGGAGGTTATTGTCCACGCTATTTTGTCACAAAATCCAATTTTTTGGATTAAGTTAAATCTATTATATCGGAACGTTTAATACTGTAATTATGCATACAAAAAGTATACACTTTTAACACTAACATTCCACTGGGTGGCTCTGCAATTGTATTTTTGAGTGACATAAGATATAGATCGTTTTATTTTGGGAACTAACATCTAAATAAAAATACATTGTGATACATTTAAAATATATCATTGACATGCAAAATATATTACATTGTATAATATATTTCTAATATGAAAAAATGTATATTTAAAAAGTTTAAAAATTGTACATGTATTTACAAATAGGTTTTGATTAGTGATTATTCCAGTACATTTAGAAAACCGTATCACAAATAAATATTTTATTAAATATATTTAAATCATATTTTAAATCAGTATAGTGATTTTCTACTAAGTCTAAATTTTGAAAATATATTTTTTCCACGAATTTGTAACTGCATCTGTATAGTACAATGGAAATGTATTTTAAATCTTACTGTAAAATGGTTTATAAAATATCCTCTCAAGAATGCATTTTTTGTTGGGTACTTTCAATTCATTTTTAAAATATATTGATATTTACTTATGGAAATATACATGTATTTAATTATACATCGGCACTATGTTTGAAAATAACTTGGTTGTTACAATCTATTCATATTTTTAATAACATTTAAATATATTTTAAAGCTAAGAATCCATTTCTCTGAAATGTATTTTCAAAAACATTGTTATTACTAAAAATACTTTTATGAAAATATATTTCTAAAGCTTTTTTCCGATGTGAGAATATACTGTTTACCATAAACTGCATTCTTGCTGCAAGAGTTTCCGCCCCACCTGTTCCTTAAACATTATAAATACTCGATTTGGACATAGGATATTGGTGCATATTATCGAATAAAGCGTGCAAGATCATAAGAAAAGATGACTGCTGTTGATGCGGAAAATAGGAGTAGAGAAACTCCAACGAGGAATCATCAAAATGTAAATGTTTTATTAAGTAGTCTAAACACAAGTTTTTTTTATCAATAATTGAACAAATAATAATCATTGGAAGGAGTTTTTTTAGGCAAACAAACATGCCGAAAGCATTTACTTGTTCCAAATTACAGTATTTTTTTCAACATTGTTGAAAACAGCAAGAATTATTTTGATGCAGTTCTGAATTTGGGGTATGAAAATTGCAATCCATTATTTTATTAGGATAAGCGGCGTATTTATTATTTATTTGATGCTGTCGGACCTCCGATCCTGGGCATCTCTACGGAACGGCCTTCGTTTTACAAGTTTTAAGCAGCTTGTTAGAGCCTGCGTGGGAAATTTTGCATAACGCTTCCCCCTTCCCGTTCTCGAAATGTGAAAAATTTAGCAAATATCTTCTTTGGAAAATTTCGTAGTTTTTTTGTTTGGAATTTTAAATTTTCTGAAAATAAAACAGAACTTTGTTGTACATTAAAATGTGCAAATAAATCGCACATTTTTGAGAAACCCAATTCTGAAATTTTAAAACGAAATTAACAAGTTTTTTTCAAAACTTGCACAATTTTGAAAAATAAATTGCAAATTTTTGAGAAAAAAAAACGTAATTTTTTTTTCTTCAAAAATCACATTTTTTTAAATAAATTGCAAATTTTTGAGAATAAAAATCGAATTTTTTAAAAGAAATTAGCAAGTTTCAGCAAAATTAGCAGATGAGTATCAACGAACTGATAATGAATTGTCGCAAAAAGTGGTCAAATTTACATCGAAAATACAATATTTTTTTACATTTTGGCGCCCCCTACCCTCGGCGACCGTGTGGGCCCACCCCTTGTACATGTCACTAATCTTGAAACTAAACTAATATAAAATTTCTCTTCCACTTCGCTCCTGGTTCTCTGATACTGGTTATTATGCACCAGTTTCCAGAGTTGCCCAGCCTTCGGAGGTTCATGCAGGTAGCAATATATAAATTATTGGTATAATTGGGCATAACGTGACTCGTCACACCTGTGCGTTTACCGTGCACGTTGCGTGTCACGAGGTAATTTGCTGCCTTTCTCTCCCCCCTCCTATTCCGTGTATAAATGCCCATCAATTTATCTTATAATTTGTTGTTGACATGCTTGCCAATCAAATATGCTTAAACACAGAGTAGGGGCATCTCATTAATTATGCCTCTTCGCATAACCTAAATGCCATATACGCGCGCGCGTGTGTGTGTGTGGTTTGATGCGTTTCGAGTGGGTTGAATTTTGCATGATGAGAATGAGGTCCAGTGCAAATAATAATCGCTTTACCAGTTGTGATTAAATTAACAGATTATTAGCGCCATTGGGTAAACAGGACATTGTTGATGCACGCTTAAACAAATATAGCTGTTCGCTTCTCACTTCATTAATCAATCTCTTCTCATTTCGCTTCCCCCCAAATTGCATATTAAATTTGCAATTAAAATGGCGAGCCATCATGCACGAATTAGGAGGGGGCGGGGCGCCGAGAGAACCCTAATTAAACGTTGGGCGCGAGGGTTGGTCGGAAAATGATGGAAGAATCGAGGGGTCCTAAATCAGGGCTCCCCCAGACCTGGGAAATCTGGAAAAGTCAGGGCACTTGGACATGTTTGGAAAAGTAAGGAAACTTTTTCAATGTCTGGGAAAATCAGGAAAGAATGACTTATTTGGAAAAGGGTAGCGAGATTCAACGTATAAGGGTGTCATAATCCAGAATTTATGCTTCAACGTGGTTAACTCAGGGCCCATTTGCAAACTTGTATAAGATTTTCCGGAACAAATTTGAACATTTTCGACAGTTTTAGAGGCAAATTTGAAAAATTGTAAACAGTTTCCGAAGACAAACTTGCAACATTTTCAAAACTTTCCGAAGACAAACTTACGAAATTTTCCATTTTCCGAGCACAAATTTGCAAAATTTTCAACTATTTTCTAGTGCAGGGTTTGTCAAATTTTCAACAGTTTCCGAGGACAAATTTTCAAACTGTTCAAGCTTCTCGTAATACAAATTTTCAAACTGTTCAAGCTTCTCGTAATACAAATTTTCAAGATTCCCAACCTCTTCCAGCACAAATGAGCGAAATTTTCAACTGTTTTCGAATACATATTTGTAACAAAAGGAAACATCTTCAAGTAGTCGGAAACAATAACGAATTTGTTTAAAAATACATATTTGTAACATTTTCAGCAGTTTCCGAGGACAAATTGGCGAAATTCTAAACCTTTTAAGAGTACAAATTTTCCAAATTATATTGTCTTCTTCGAATACAAACTTGCAAAATTTTCAAAAAATTTCGAATGCAAAATTTTAAATTAAAATTTAAAAAAAATGTTATGCTAATTCTGCAACATTTTCAACATTTTCCAATGTCAATTTTTAACATTTTTAAAATTTGATATTTTGCACAATTTTGATGCACAACACGATTGTCAAAATGTCTTTGGTCAGGGAAACTTGTTCAAAACCCTTGAAAATTCAGTGTAGTTGAATCTGAAATTTCTGGGGGAACCCTGTGGATTGAACGCAGCATTGCTTCCTCGAATTCATTTTTCGATTTGTAGTAGCAGCGTATTATCTAATTGATATATTCTATATTGAATGAAAACGTACTGTATTTCGTAACACATATAGATAAACTCTCTATACTTAGTAGTTAAGATTCGTACTAGGAATTTTATCCAAAAATGCTGAAAGTTTTGAAAATTCCAAAAATTTATTGAAAATTTTAAGTTTAATTTTTCGTTAAAGCATAAATTTAGAAAATTTCCTCAATTTCCTAAATGTTCACCTGAGTTTTGAGATATTTCGCATCTTTGGTGTGCAAATTAACCTGAAGAAAGACGAATTCTTTATCAGCCCTAAAATTTCCTAATCATTATCAACGTCAGTATCCAATTATTTTTCTCGTTTTAATGGGATCTAGTTGTCCTGAGTGCGTGTAAATCATAGGCATAATAAATAGCGAAATGAAAGCCAGCTTTTAGCTCGTCCTCTTCATCATCTCAATTATTTAGCAGCGTCTTCGTACTTGAAATGTTAAATTATAATCAATGAGTTTGTTGTCAACGTGCTCTTCAGCTTGCCCTGGGTGTCGTTTGCCATATTGGTTAGCCAGCGACACGGCCCTCAAGAAGCCTGCAGAAGCTGGCTTTTCCGTCTATGATGGACAGATAAACCATTAAGGAAAATCATTAGTCAAACTGGGTAGAGACAGTTCCTTAAAGAAAACATGGTAAAAAAGACCGAAAAAACATTAATGATAAAACCATTGTCTGTTTCTCTCTTAAACCAACGTCAAAGTAAGTTTCTATATGCGAACGGAAGCATCTACTATTGTATGTATTGTTGTCGGCAGTCATTAATCCTCTCCGATTTAAGACCATTCCAAAAACCTGGATTAACTGATATTGGCGAACCATTGGATGTTTTTTTGTCATAGAACCACGTCTTTCCCCGACTTAAGGGGGTAGTTATGGAGTTTTGGATTTCCGATTAAATGTCCTGAAAATGTCCGATTAAATCTTCAAAATAAATGTCCAAAAATGTCATAAAAATGTCTTAATTAATTGTCTGAAAAATTGCAGTGGCCATTTTAATGAATTATGTCGTTCATCAAAGTTCTGATGACGTCTCCATTAAAATTCTGTTAACTTCATGAATTAAAATTATGATGACGTCATCCATTAAAATTATGATTACGTTATCCATTAAAATTCCGATGACAAAAATGTTAATGTTTACGTTATCCATAAAAAGTTTCAAGATGACGTCATTAATTAAAATTCTGATGATATTATTCATAAAAATGCTAATGAATGACGTCATCATCCGTATTTTAATGGATGACGTCATTCATTAAAATTCTTATGATGGCGGCGGCATTTTAAAATTCTGATGACTTATTATCAGACTTTTAGTGAATGACGTCATCATTTACTGTGTGTATTTGCATAATCACTTGCAATTCTACGTTGATAAAATTGCATAATAGCCATGGCATAGCTATGCTTTGGAGTATTTTTTCTTAGATGCTATTTCAATTAATATTTAGTTGAGTAGAGATGTGGTGGTGTTTATTTTTTTGGGAGGGGGGTGATGGAGTACATGTATATTCAGAAATAAATAATCTAAAAATGAATATTTCTGAATTAAAAACTTGGTGCAACATGGTTCCGCATGGACAAATCATTATCAAAAACCCAAATGAGCTTCCATGGATATTCTGCTTGACAAATTCTTCTTCAATTTTCTTCATTAGCTTAAATGTTCATTTCCAGAATTAGTTTCACTGATTCTTTAAAGGCTTTAACAGGATCCATTTTTTTCTTAGCGCTGGGTTTGGAGAATTGCGGGTCCTGTATAATTACCCTGTCACGTTTTTGTTGACACATTCATTATGATACCCCACTTGATGAACTACTTTTTTTCTACATAAACGTAAACTCCAATTAATAACAATCTGTAAATGAGTTGATCAAATGAAACATTTTTGTTTGTTGCTTTCGAACCGTGTCTACGTATATGTACATTTGGTGAATTTGTTAAGATTCGTTTTTGAAAAATGTTTAGAGGGGATTTGATCTAAGCAAATAAGGGCGTTAGCTCCAGGGACAGCGCAATATGATGATACAGCAAAATCTAAAAAGATATGCTGAAATTGCAAGTTAGTAAAGAGAAAGGCTCTTTTTTTTGGAAGATCAAAGTGATGTATGTTGGTAGTCAATAAAAGTGGTTGGTCTACAGCTGAGAAAATGAACTGCAGAAAGGATAGTCTGTTGCCATTGGACGAGCAGCATGAAATATTCATGACATACTTTCTTAGACGGACGAATACTGCGGAGAATATCCAAAGAGTAGGAAGGAACCCGTGGCTGTTTTTGCCCCCTCAACACCCCAACTCCTATTTCGCTTTGCCCCCTTATGTCCTCGTCATAGAAGTTCCAGCAGCATCGAGGCTATTTTTGTTCGCTGCCATGTCCAATAAATTGATTGTCATTAATAATGAATGATTTTTTGCATTAAGGATGCACTCAGTGGATCGGCTTCTATATTCGTGGAATTATTTAAAAAAAGGCATATTTGGTATTTCATCGTTCATCTATAAAAATTATAATTGTAAATGGAGCATTAGAATACACGTGTATTATTAATAACAAATCGATTTTTATTGACCTGGACAGTCATGAAATATAAGATCAGCATTTAAAAATGAAGTGCGGATATACAGCCGAATTTTGTCTAATGAGGTAGTACGAAAAATATGAAGTTTGGAAAGAATGTTTCTAATTTTCATTTTTTGACTGTACTTGTAATAGAATAATTTGTAATGTAACGTCATCGTCAGGCCGATGTTGTAATAATCGTTATTGGGAGACATTTTTGCTTTCAAATGTTACAAATCAAAATGTACATATTTAGATAATTACAAACATAATGTCCAACTTTTGTGTAGTATTTATTTTTTACCAAAATGTATTTTGATCAAACTTTCATTTTTTCACTCCTGTCGTTGCTGCATATCGGTGGTAGTTAACGGTGATTGCTTCCATAACAGGCCGCTCATAATTAGAAAAATTAATCATACAATTTTAAACATAGCATCCGCCTTTTGCAACAGTAATTTATTAATTTATATCTTACCAATATATATTTGGATTAAACTGTCAATTTGTTTACTCCAACTTTTCCGCATAGTGCAATGCATTGGTGCTATCGGTGATTGCCTTCTCTAAGGGACCGCCCCTAATTAATAAAATAATCAACAAATTTCAAACTTGCCATCCGATTTTTTTGTAGTAATTTATATTTCACCAAAATATATTAGTACCAAAGTTTTAATTGTTTTACTTCTACTTCTGCCGCATATCGAAATGCGCGGGTGTTTTCGGTGATTGCCTTCTTTAAGGGGCCGTTTCTATCTAGAAAAAATAATCAGAAAATTACGAACTTGACATCCTACTTTTTTGTAATAATTTATATTTTCCCAAAATATATTCCAGTTTATTACTTCAGTTACTTCCGTTTGTCGTCAATCAGTTTTACTCCTAGTTGAGCCGCATAGCGCAATGCACGGGTGCTATCGGTGATTGTCTACTTTAAGGGGCAGCCCCTGATGATGGGTCATCCCTGCATAGCATAGGTGCTGACAGTGATTGCCTACCTTAAGCTAGTTTATGAACAGTTCGTTTGTCGACTATTTTCGGATCTCATTGTACAATTTTCGGCCTTCCACTACCTCTATTTGGCACACAGACCAAGTTGTGACTGCAAATGAACTAGTAGATTAGGCAGGCGCTATGCATATATATATTCCCGTATCGATATTAGCGATTGTTCCCCTCCCCCACTTTCTTAGTCCGTTCTCTCTTTTTTTTCTCTTTTCCATCTTCTTTCTCTTCTTCGTTGGCACTGCGAGATATATACGTTGGGAGTGCCGTAATTCGTTGTTGGTTTGTCGACAACGACGACACACTCTTTCGCGATTTGCCTCGGCTTTTCCCCCTCCCCCCTTCGATTTCCACCGCCACCATACTTCTGCCTCATTGATTAGGCCGTGCATGTTAAGTATATTCACTGATCAAATGGCCCGATGTCTTTTCTGTGTGTGTTTATAGAGTGAGCGTATGGGTGTAAGGTTAGGGTGGGATGAATTGAAAAGTGGGGGTTCTATGGCAATCAGTACCCCCTTCCTCCTCGCCGTACTAACCATAGCATAACCGAGCCGCTGCATTTTTTTTCTACACCCTTACCCCAGGGTCGTCCCCCCCTGCCTCCTTCCCCGCTAAGGTGCACACCGAGTATGAGCAAATAGGGTACAAAGTTTCTCCTCGAAAAGCAACCCCCAGCTCTCTTTTACGTAGACTTTCCACTTTGTAACTGTATTGGAGGGTACTTAATTCTGTACTTAGACTCACCAGTAGTTTGGTTTAAGCTCGTACAACCCGACCGACTTTTTTTCCTACTTCTATTACGTCCTTCTTCTTCTTCTTCTTCTTCTTCTTCTTCTACTTCTTCTCAAGACTTTTAGTTGGAGAATGCATGAACTATACTAGCTATAGTACATTACGTAAAGTAAATTCTTTGGTGCTGCTGTGCATACATTAGCTCTAGTGAAAACACACTTTCTCGTACTTTTCAATTCATGTTAGACCTCAGTCCTAGCAGCACACACACACATCATTGCAGGCAGCCAACCTGCGGGGCTCCACCTTGGCTATTTTGGGCGCCACGCCACCGGAACCCAAATTAATTATGAAATGCACTAATTGAAAATGGACGTCAGCAGCCATTATGATTTTTTAATCAGCGTGCTGATTTTGGGCATCACGTGCTCCGCGCCGTTCTAAATACCCTCGCGGTCAATGGGAACGTGTATTGGTGAAAAAGAAAATTGACTTTTTTGTTGTGGAAAAAATACTTTTTTTTTTGTGGAAAATTGACTTTTTTTTAAAAAAAAAAGAAAATTTCCAAAAGTGGCGAGTAATGTCGCATTAAGAATTGGTCGTTGCGCGGTGGAATATTTCAACAGCGCTATTTGACAAAAGCCCGTTTTCTTTTGCTTAGAAAATAATTCCGGATTAACGACGAACGACCAGAAACAAGGTAAGAACCGCATATATTTTCTATTTTCTCTGTCGTTTTAGTTCGCTTCAATGCCTTTGCAACTTTTTTTTTTTTTGCATCTCGTTCGGTTATTAGCCCAAAAATGTGGGTGCGTTTCCGGATAAGAAACGAAAAAATGGGAGCCCAGTCGGTGCGTTCGTAGCGCACGCTGGTCTTTCCGATAATATTATAAATACGCATGAATGGATGATTCTGCAAACTATAGAAAAGTGCAACATTGGTCTCTCAGATACGTTTTCAATAACGCACGCACATAATATGAAAACCCGCCCTTTTGCTGCGGGATGCAACCCATAATCCCTCCAAATAATATTCTTGTCGCGTTGTGATTGGTTGCACACCATACATATATGAATAAGGTACAGACCTATAGGATGTATATGCGCCATATCCACTCGCCTATGTATTTACACGTCAATATAATGCAACACTTGTGCCATATCGGCGATGCGAGTATGAGCAGCCAGAGATGAAAATCACTCTTTTGTAAAGCAGACACATTTTGTCCGCAAAACGAGACGCACTTCCAGGGGCCTCTCCTCGAACGAAAAGCCGGAGGCCACGCGGGATTTAGAATTTTCCAATCTATTTATATTTTGATTGCAATATCTACGCCATTATTAATATTAATAAGCATACAAATTCAAGTTAAGTTAGTCAATTTCTTTTATTTTCATTATTTTTTAAATATTCAAAATAAAACGGAATTTTAGGAGAGGTCCAGTTATTTAATGTAGATTTACGTTCTTTTATAGTAAATTTTAAATTTGACGTGCTTTTAACTGTTAATTAAAATCATGGCCTATACTCTGAGCTGCAGAGCTATTTTTTCGTTAGGGCTTCAAAAAAAAAAGATTCATAATAAACTTAATTTTAGGAGAGTTTAAAAAAAGATTCAAAATAAAATACAATTTTAGGAGAGGCCCTGTTATTTTATCTACGTTCTTTTAATATTTTTTTTACACATTTTACGTGTTTTAACTGTTTATTAAAAACTTGACCTATGCTCTGGGCTGCAGAACTTATTTTTCGTTATGGCTTTAAAAAATATTCAAAATAAAACCTAATTTTAAAAAGGAAAGGCCCAGTTATTTAACGTCCTTTTAGACATTTTTAAATTTTACATATTGTAACTTTATTAAAATCATGTTCATTTAATAAATTCTAAAATCGACGTGTTTTAATTGTCTATTAAAATCGTTAGCTACACTCTAAGATTGTTACCGAGTGCAACATTTACATGTAATTTTTTAAATGAAGATGTCTAATAATTAAAATGGGGATGGTTTGCGAATATATTTCCGTTTGATTAGTTATAAAGCTTTGTTTAGGTTAATTCACAGAATTTCAATTATTTTAAGGGGCAGTTATTTGATTTTTACATTATTTGCATGATCGACGCCAGAATGCGTCAATGAATGCGGAATGAACGTAATATCCGAGTTAAAAAGATTTGCTATATCGGTGTACAATAACGTAGTTTTGGATTTTGGATTTATTCCGAAAATTAGTGCATGTAGTTATTTACGGAAATTCAAATTGTTTGCTTGTATCTTTACGAAAACAATATATTGTTTTTTAAAATTATATTCTCTTATATTTCTTTAAGAAAATATATTGCACGAGATGCACTGTAAAAATAAAATGTTAATTTAGACATGTTTCATGTTTTACAATTGTTAAAGGCACATTAATTTTAGATTTTTTGAAAATTTAAGACGTGAAACATGTATAAATTAAGACTGTGTTTATTGCATTTGTTTAAAGTGGGTTTCTCAAAATCATTCTCCAAAAATGTATAGCAACTGATCCAAATTCCGCTATTTCTTGACAAAGGCGTTGAGGACTATTGCTATTCCTCATTTACTGTAACAATAATTAAATATTATAGAAAAAATACACTTCATGCATGATGTTTGGTTATCCTGTTCAAGTGCGTTTGTGCACAGGTTTGTAAACTGTATGAGAAATGCAGACACGCTGGTTATTTTAAATTCTTTAGGAATTTCGAATATTTCTAGAGCCTCCAAAATAATATGAATACGTTGGAATAAAGCATGTTTCATCTTTTTAGATAATATTTTGCTGCGGTTTTTTTGTGAATTTTACGAATATTTTTTATGATTTATGGTTAAGTAAAGTATTTGTTACGAGTTACAATATAAGCGCTAGGGCAAAATATTTGATTAACACTCCGTTACTCGCGCTGTATCTGTCATATACTCATTTAGATTGCTGCATAAAGTTGTTTAATTTAAGAGAAAAAAAACCTATAATAGTGCTACAGAAGGAAATATGAACCATGTTTTATACGTTCTAATCAAAACATGTACATGTACAATAAACTAAATGCAAACAGCTTTAGTTAAAGGTTCATATTACAGTTGTGGTTTCATTTCCGGTCGGGACTAAGCAGCACTTGGTTTTTTTGGCATATGCTACTTTCCACAAATTACTTATATCTTCAAGAAATTCTTATTTGCACCCACTTAAGCAAGAAATGGTACGATATAATAATATACAATGTCTATCATTTAAATTAAACGCAAAAATAACGATAGAATTGTAAGAATTTAGAAAACTTGCAAAAATAGTCGCGCTGTATCTCACAGATAAAAGGACCCTTTCCAACTCCAGCTCCAGCTGATGATGTAATTGATTTCAAAATGCCCTTAAATGTCACTGCCTTGAGTTAAGCAGACAGAGGAAACCACAGACTAAATACTCAAACTGTCGTCGAGTTATTTAAAACATAAAAAATCATGTTTTGTGTATCTCTCAGATAATACCGCGAGCAACGGTGTATTAATTAAAAGTAAAACCTAGCAGTTGATTTTTCGTTGTCTTTTTCATTTCGGGGCCGGAAAAAAGTCTAAATACTCAAACTGTCGTCGAGTTATTAAAAACCATTTGTAGAGTATCTCTCAGATTAAGCGCGAGCAACGGTGTGTTAAAAGTACATGTAAAATCTTACTTCGTAGTTGCTTGTTTCGTTCTTGGGGGTGCATGGAACTTATAACACCAGTCATGGCGTCATTTTTATTTTCGTATTTTTGTAGCAAACTGTTGATGACTTAACGATTTTGAGATGAAAACCGTGTGCCGCTTCTACAAATTGTTCAATTTGCGAGCAATCATTCGTACTTAAGAAATTATATTCATTTCATGTTCGGTTTGTCAAATGTGATTTGTGATGCTTTTTGCACGCACGATGCGGGGAAGGGGGGCAAAATGGAGGATGGGAAGGGGGGCAATATGGAGAATGGGGGGGAAGGGGGAACTCAGATGAAATTACCCCTTCGTATAAGCCTATATATCGCTCGACGCTGTGAATATCTTTTAAAATTCAAACAAGATCAGTGTTCTTAAGATGTCACATTTACGACTTACACGTTAACATAGCGACGTTATTGGGAGCTTAGAGGATGTTCTGGGTTCCATTAAGCCCCTGCAAATGTGGCGCTTTAATAGGCCTCGATGCAAACAAAAGGGCGCCTGTTGTTAAGGACTTTCATAGAAAATGCAGCTGAGATGGGATTGGAAGACAAGGACGTGTGTGGAAATCCCGATTCGACATTTCGTATTCCGCACTTGTAATGTTACTTGGAAGTCAAAAGCAATCATTGGAAGAAAACTTTGTTCATTAACCGCAACGTTTTTTGTCGAAAAAGTGGCTTGGAAGCTGCCATTGTTATTCCCGTGCCTCAATTGGACTATTTGGCGCATTAATAATGAACTTGGACACGGTTTGGTCCAAGCGGCAGGGTGGACAATGGCCTCGAATTTTGGTAAAATGGACTCCGTTTATGGATAAATCAGAACTGGTTTTATACGAATTTCTGCTATAGTACGAACTCATTTCGTACGAATCATGTTCGTTAAGAAGAACTTGCTGACAAGTTCTTGAGGAACTTTGTCAATTGAAATAAACGAGGGGTGTTCATTAAGTTTCCGCAAACGTTAAAAAAATGGCTTTTTGGATTTTATTAAAATTTGTTGGAAAAATTCTTCCATCATTCCTGAACACGTTTCAACATTAAAAGATGCGTTTCAAAAATTGCCCGTGCTTAAAATTCGAAAGCAAAAATGGACTCCGAGGAGACAGTGGCTTAGCAGCGGTCTTTTATTCGTTTTTTTTACTTTCGAAGTTATTTCAGGAGCAGAAATGTTTGAAATGTTAAAGGTCCGAGTAATGTCCAAACGTTCGGTCTATGAGTGAATTGAAAAGTTCAGAAATGGACAGACAACTTTGAAAGATGCTCAGAGAAGTGGACGCCCAGTGTCTATCATAAATGCTGATTTGGAAGCTTTGGCTTCCAAATCAGCACCCCCTATAGTGTGACGTTTCGCACTTTGTATAGTGACGTCATATCAAACTTTAATTGGGAGTATTTTTACTTACCAACCCCTCCTCTGCAACGTTCCTTGCTCCCAAATATTATTGGTTCGTAAATGAGTTACGCTACCAGCACCCCCTATAGTGTGACGTTTCACACTTCGTGTAGTGACGTCATATCTAACTTTAATTGCGAGAGTTTTTACTTACCAGCCCTTCCTCTCTGTGACGCCCCTTGCTGCGAAATCTTATTGGTTCGTGGCTGAGATACGCCACCAGCACCCCCTGTATTTTAGTACTGCAAATCGATTACTGATTATGTCGATCAATCATATCGACGTTTCACACTTTGTATAGTGACGTCATATCTAACTTTAATTGGGAGCATTGTTACTTATACCAACCCTTCCTCTCTGACGTCCCTTGCATCGAAATCCTATTGGTTCGTGGCCGAGATACGCCGCCAGCACCCCCTATAGTCGATTACTTCAAATCGATATCTGATCATATCGATCAATCGATTACTTATGCAATGATGTAATGCGTTGGCCACTTCAACGTCATTCCCTTCATCCGAGCATGCGTGGGGTATAATTGGTGGGTTCCTACGTCATATTTTACCCCAGATTTTTTGCTTTTAGTGGCAAAAGGCTAAGTGCTCCTGATGTTGTTAAATGAAACGCGTCCCCTCGCTTTTAGAACGCGGAGTAATACATCAAACTTTTGGAGCAAAACTTCGGTGATTTGGTTAGCGCTAATTGATGAACAGCAGGATTCGGCTTAAGTCGGTCACCTGCGAAGACGAATTATAGCCGCTGGTCAGTAATGGGAGCCATTTATAGCCCATAGGCCATATTTATAAGCTCCGAGCTGGACAGAGCTGGACAGGCGACGGCTGTTCTTAGATGATTGCTCCTAAGTAGAAAAGAGTCCAACTTTAGGCCTACTTTTTTTGCGCGGCGTGGCACGGAATTGACAAAGATTAAGTCGAGCCGGGTAATTCTTTTAATTGCCAAAGACAAAACTAATCTCTTTAGGGTGGACGATGGTCAGCGAACGATAATCGACCTATATATACGATGGTCAGTCCATAAGTCGGGAAGAAAACTTAGAGCAACAGCAGCTCGTGTTGTCCAAATCAAAGCATTAAGAAAAGGGCCATAAAATGTGACATTTTGCTGGCTAAGTAGGCTTCTTATTACCTCGACCGTCGTTAGCAGTAGTGCCACTCTGGATATGAGCCCGCTGGACAAAATGCACTTTAATTTCTAATTATGACGCTGAGATTCCTGATGCGAAACATGATATTGGACCGGGCGAGGAATGGGGGGGCAAAAACCCTATTATATTTATTGGCAATTAAGTCGATGCCTATGGCCCTGGGCCCTTACTGATTGGAATAAATTTAAAGCTTCCGTTTTCTTGCCCCGAAATAATGGCCGAAAACAATGAAAATTCTTAATGAAAGTAGGCAAAGCACGGCCATCAGCCCTGATTGCTTTTTCGGAATGAGATTTCGTTAACGGTTTCAGTTTTTACAGTAATACTGATGCACATAAACGGGCTCTGAATCTCTAGAATTGGCCGTTTTTAGATTGTTTGTACTATACGTACGTGTGAACTGGGGTTAAATTGATGTACGAGAAACGAAGATTTTGTCATTTCTTAGTGCACTTATTTTGCTTCGTTATACGCTTTTCTGCTTAAGTTTTCAATAAACTTCAATGGTCAAGTTCGAATTTGTGGGTCTGTTCCTTATACATGTAATTCAATACTGCTTCATTCGTGTGATTGTTGATTGTTTCATCGTTGATGAAAATCACGTGAACTTGGTGGGCACCGGAGGATAGCTGTGCTATTCTGCAATTTTAAAAAAGTAGAACTACATATGAAATACTGAAAAAAGAATGTCCGGCCCTATGATGTTAAAAATGTGTTTAATTTTAAACGTAGAACTCATCTGGGACTGCATTGTAAATGATGATGCCATCATCAGAATTTAATGATTAGCAATATCATGATTATCATCATAAACTAGCAAATGACGTCATAATCCAAATTTTAATTTGAATAAATGACGTATCAAAAAAAGTATGAATGACGGCACTAAAAATTCTATTATTTTCGTCATCAGAAGTTTACTGGATGACGTCATCCGAATTTTAATTGATGACGTCATTAATTTAAAATGACCCATTCTTTTGACATTTAATCGAACATTTTGCGGACATTTAATTGCACATTTTGTTCGAACATTTTATAATTAGGGTATTTTTTTCGCCCACTTAATCTGGCATTGTTTCGTAAATTTAATCGCACGTTTTTTTAAACATTTCTTTGAACCTTAAATTGAACATTTAGTAGGACATTTAATCGAGCATTTTTTTCGTACATTTAATCGGGAATTTTTTCGGACATATAAACGGGCATTTAATCAATGTCCTAAAAATGCCCGATTAAATTAATTCGCACACAATGAGTGACGTCATAAAATATCAAGTTGATGACGTCATTAATAAAAGTGTCCTATTTTTCGAGCATTTTTTAACATTTAGTCTGACATTTTATTGAAGATTTCATCGGACATTTTTTTTTAACATTTTTTGGAGATTTAATCGGACATCCAATACTCCATAACTACCCTCTTAAGTCGGGGAAAGACGTAGTTCCAAGTCAAAACACATCATGCGTTTTCAAATCCAAAACTTCTTCAATTCGGATGTTTTTATCTGTAAACGGTCAGCCATCTTGCATTTCTATATACATTACTTTTACGTAAAATCCAATCTCCTCTCCAGAATTTCCATTGGCCACCTGTTCGTTTTTGTAGCATTCTTTCCAGTTGATTAAAATTTTTATTTATTCCTTTTCCATGGCGGTTTAATTCGCCAATTGTGTATCAAAAGTGCGTTAATGGCGCAAAATGGCCACGGCTATATACGAGAACTGTTGAGCGTTATTTATTTTTATGGCGCAAGTTTTATGGAAAAAGGCTGTGTAGCGCTAACTTGGTAATCATCCGGTTGTAATTCATTCCCTCCGAGTGTAAATTAAGCTCGCCTTGTTGGATAGTTTCAATAAAACCCTCAGAAGATGGCTGACTATACTAAACATAACACTTTAAAAGGAAGAAATAAAATTTCCGAATAGAATTGAGAATATGCGTATAATGGAAGGCACAAAAATTTACGCAGCAATTTCATGTCAAACTAATCCACTTAGACTATTTTGAAGCTCCGTCCCAAGTTCATTAAGTTTTCCCCAATAATGACCCACCAGTTTAAAAAAAAACGTGATTCATGAGGATGCATTGTGACCAAATGCCTGTTATTTCTTCCTTTTGTTTTCCTTGGAAATAATGAAAAATTTTGTTTGAATCTTTCACTGAATTTCACCGGTACATTTCAGCTCACGGTTTTAAATATACCTGGTACATACAGTATATAAACGCAGAAACGTGTCAAATATTCCGTTAAAAAAATAAAAGAATAAGACACCTAAGCATAGCTGCGTTATCCTGCAATTTTTTTTAACGTAGAACTACAGCTGGGGCTGCGTAGTAAATAATGACGTCATCATCAGTAATTTAAGGAATGACGGCATGGTCATAATTTAATAAATGACGTCATCCGAATTTTAATAATTGACGCCATCATGAAACTGTTAATGAAGTTATCATTAGAATTGTTATGGGTGACGTCATAAGAATTTTTAATGGATAACGTCATCAGGATTTTTAATGGTTGACGTCATAAGAATTTTAATCGGAATTTTTGTTTAATGTCCGAAAGAAAATCGACATTTTTTCGGTAAATTAATCTAACATATCGGGCATTTTTTCGGGAATTTAATCATACAAATCGAGCATTTTTTCGTACATTAAATCGGCCATTTAATCTTACATGTAATCGGGCATTTAATAAATGTTACATTCAATGGGGCATTTTGTTTGAACATATAATCGAACATAATTATGCAAATAATCGGACAAAAATTGGACAAATAATAGGACATTCCAACTCCAAAACTATACCCTATGAAGTCGGGGAAAGGCGTATTTATAAGTCAAAACATTCTTACCAGTGTCTCGTTGCTCTGATCATTATTCTTTTGTCATTCTCAATTTTTCCAAAATATTTATTTGTCGAATGAAAATGACAAAGTATGTTAAGTTGTCCATTAATCGATTCGCAGATACAAACACCATTTGATCTTTTATTTTAGGTTATTAGCATTTAAACGCATTCTATTCACCTCCCTAAATTACGTTAATTTGAAAACGAACTTCGGAAAAATCAGCCATCTCCGGTGCATTTACCACCCCATAAACAACAGTTTCTGATAATTTAAACCGGGATTAATTCCCTTATAAATATTCTCCACATTTTCTTAATGTGCAGGCTGCCGTATTAAAATGGCAGCGCGGGCAATCATTAGTTGTTTGCCTTTTTTTTCACTCCCTTTTTCAGTGTGGGGGAGGTTTGAAAACTTGAAAGAAAAGAGCAAAAAGCATGCAAAAAGCAAGATGATCTCCCCCTGGTGGCTATGAAATTCTTCGCACTAATTAGAAATTATTACGTTTAGCATTGGATGTAATGTACTCTGCCGTGCTCTCAGCTCCACAATGAGACGTGAATGTTTAATGTCTGGGAATGTTTAATGCACTCCAAACTATTAACAAAAAACGGTACACTCTCGCTGAATTGATCCTCAATTCGAGCAAAAAATAATGAAAAAACGGCGCACTCGTCAGCCTCCTAATTAGAAAAGTATTATAGGAATAGATTGGGAGGTCTTTACTTGAAAAATGAGACGCTTGTTTTTTAAATAATGCTTTTACGCTGTTTTTTCTCCCCCCTTTCTTCCAACGGTGGAAATCTGTTGGGAATTTTGGCAAGAAATTTGCATGGAACGACTGTATAAGTCTTCATTTTGCATATAAGCCGCTTGTTAAAAGTTACAAAAATAAGATTACTCTTCACGCATAGTCCATTATACCATCGAGAGCCTAATCCGATGCACTTTTCACGCTTCCCCCCCTCCTTCCAACAAATGCGTGTCGGGTGGGGCAAAAATGGCGACCCATGGTAACGGAAGTCAAAAATTGGTTCAACGCCATTTGAAATTCTGCGTTTTGACGTTTTTCCCCGACGTAAGGGGTGGTCTTGGAGTTTCGAATGCCCTAAAATGTCCGATTATTTGTCGATTTTTTCCGTCTATTTTCCCAATTAAATGTACGATTAAATGCACGAAAAAAATGCCCGAAATGACGAACAATGTCCAAAAAAGGGGTCATTTTTATTAATGACGTCATCAATTAAAATTCTTATGACGTCATTCAGAATTTTGTTTGACGGTTACGTCATTCATCGTATGCGAATAAATTTAATCGGATGTTCTTAGGACATCCGATTGCGACCGATTGTTTGTACGATTAGATGTCCGAAATAATGCTTGATTAAATGGACGATAAAATAACTCATTAAATGTTCGATTAAACGTCCGAAAAATGGGTCGTTTCAAATGAATGACGTCATCAATAAAAATTCTTATGACGATATTCATAAATTTGTACTGACGTCATTCGTAAGTTTTAGTTAAAATTACGTCAATCATAAAAATTCTGATGTTGTCATTCGTCAGAAATCTACTGTCATGAGATTTAATTAATTGAAAATTAAAATTTTAATATGAAAAACGCTGTGGTCATGAACGTTGGACTGAATTGAGGAAGGTTTCTTTGCTATAATTTAGTGCTAACAGTGATTGCCTATCATCAGGGGCGATGATTCTTCACTAATTCTACAGCTGTACAACAACAATAACAAGCATCTAAATTACACTAAAGATAGTATGAACCGTGTTACTTTATGTCTTCAATAGGCATACATTGTAGGAATTTAATTAAATGTATTGTATCTATCTGTATACTGTTCAGTTTATTTTCCTAGAAATTAATTTATGCCGGTTTTACCAAACTTTCTGAGCTTTGATGACTGGTACTTTTCCAAATTGTTTTTCATCTTTGGATGATAAGATTCAGCCGAACTATGCATTTTCTTTGTCAAAAGATTGTATGCCGAAAACGCAACATTTTGGGGCGGGTTTTCTGCACGATAATACGTTCTTTGTCCCTTTTTTTAGTGGCTTTCACTGCAAAAACCTCAGTGCTAAAGAAACGCAGTCCATGTATAAGATGATCGATTCACCGCAATGTTTCCATGCAAAAAAAAGGGAGAAACCCTTTATTCTCCTTGTATAATTCTGCGCCTTCGATAATATTGAACATGTTGCTTTTGTAAAATTTTGGAAAGGTTTTAATTTTTAAATGAAATTGGCTTAAAAGGCTCGGATCGGATGCATTACAGTTTAATAATTTAGGAGAAGTTATACAGTATGTGTAGAATGTAGTTGGAGAAGTTAGAAAAGTCTATTAAAAAATAATGCAATGTACTTGTTTAATCCACATTTTAAGAATTTCTTAAATTCAGGCTTAAAAGTGTTTAAACTCAGTTTGAATTTATGGTCAGCCATTACGTTATCAGAAAATATTAATATTTATTTTCTTTTTTAACCCTAGAACACTCAAGATATTTTTTCAAACGTTGATAACCAACATGGGTCTTAACAGACTTGATTTTGTAAACTTGGCTAAAATTAGGAATTTTGTTTAAACATGATCAACCATTGTTTACATGTTGGGTGTTCTAGGGTAAAACGTGTGCATGTTAGTTGGACAATTCTTGTCGAACATGCTTTATCACGTTTAGAATATCATGGAACACAAGTAAAAATGCATATTATATTTTAGAAACATGAAGACCCCCAGCATTGCGAACTTAAACATGCGCTGTTAGACACCAAGTTTTCGTATTTCATGAAAATTATTTCTACATTTCTTTTGGAATGTTCCAAAAGAAGGAAGTGTTGATGTATATTTTGTATATTTGTTGCTCTTTTGTATCCGTTGTGGCCTCGCAATGTCATGTTTCAAAAACTTTAAAAAATCCTGATGAAATAAAATTTAATAAAAATTACTGCCAACAGTATTTGAACATTAGAAATATCATATTGAAGAATGTTAGAATTTAAAAAAAAAAATGCGAACCTTTTTTTTTAAACGAACCACGGGGCTTCCGAGACCCATGTTAGGCGTTCGTTAATGTGTTATCAGTAACATTTTTGTCGAGCATGGATTCAGTCACAGCTGAAATAAAGATGCTGGAATTTAAAATTTTAGCTAAGTGTATTTACATATCATTGAATTATTAAGCAAGAACTCGGAAATAAGCTAGGATGTAAAAGCTAGTGTTTCGGCAATTTTTAGAACAGCTCTGGGCACAACATACAAGTTGTACCCAGAGCTGTTCTAAAAATGCATTATTCGTGTAATTTTAGGGGACAATCATAAAGTGATGGAATTGTTAAGTGTTCATACTTTATTTTACTTTGATGCTCCACAAATGAATTTACGTCACGTGATTGACTGGAGCAAAAATCTTAGTTTCGTTTTGTCGGGCTTCACGTTGGGGCTTTTGAAAATAAATGACGGGTCAAGTTGAGGTCAACGAGAAGCGCACTTCATCGTGCGGCGTGTGAACGATCCTTTGTGGGTCAATGATCATTTCTAGTCGTGAATCATTCATTTGTAAACGACGCTTCTGCCTATGAATATTTCCCCATCCACATTGGATCCATGTTCAAGTTGTTCCGAGTTTATGGAGGAGGATCCTTCGTTTTTTGTGCATTCTCTCGTCGAGCCATCTTTCACAGTCTCGCTGTGTCATATATCCCAAATCATGTTTATGCATAAGTAACTCATTAAATAATGAAGAATCAGTGAATAGGAAAAGGGAGGGGGGTAGGGCGCCCTGTATAGATGGAAATTGCATCGCTAAAAGGGGCCACCCACTGTGTTTTCATTATTAATCTTTATTGGTTGATGACAGCTGCCTCCATATTGCTGCTGCTGCAGAGGAGAGGCATGCCCTTTCTAACCCAGATTCGATGCATAATAATGCGGTGACGTCATATTTGCGCTTTGTGGCGAGTTTGGTTTGACGAATGCGGCAACTGTTACATCTTTAACCCCCTGCATCCCAAAAATTATTCGCTATAAACGGTAATCGTGTGGCTTCACTGGAAGTAGGCCTACAAAGAAATCCAAAACGCCGACGATGACGCCATCTATGGCTATCCAATAAGTTCAGTGCGGGTCCTTCACGTTACCATGAAGTTACCAAAATATGGTAACTCATTTTTATTGCACTTTAGGCCATTGTAAATGGATTTGTTGTTTAACATCCGCGCCACGTTCCAACAGGAGTAAGTAAATTTTAAAAAAAGTCCGGCCGTCCCTCTCAAAAACAGTACCGCGCAGGCGCGCATGCGTAGAAGGAATTGTTCGCACATGCATGCGAAGCTTAGAATGAGAAACGCAATCTGATATGAAGTTAAAGGATTATCAACGTACAATCTAAATCATAATGCTATCAATATTAGGGATACTCGGATAGATGCTTTAGGAATCGTATTTTGACAACCATTAAGTCACGTGTGAAAGATTTACCCTCATTGGTTTAAAAAAAATCATTCGAGGTTATCAATGTTTTTAAATTAATGAATATATTCGTTTTACACGTGTTATCCCGCAATTCTTAAAGCTTCTGTATGAGTACCCCTATTATCACCTTCATCGCTTACATGTACAGTCGAGTCGCGGTATATTTTAATGACATGTAGGAATCCCAAAAAAGTTAAAAATCGAATGGTATTAAAAACAAAAAATGCAATTTGCACACACCTTTATAATATTATGTTTGAGTTTCCAAAAATATCAGTTACAACAACCATTTTCCAACCCTTTTGGGGAAATACTCCGTTACCTAATAGAACAAAGAAAACTAACAAATATCCCCTTGTATTAGGAATTGAGTTCGTAACAAGAGGGAATATGTAATTTTAGTTCGTATCGTAACTCGGAGCAAAACGTTCGTGAAAACTTTGTTTTCGTAAATGGCAAAATAAAGCACTATGCATGTATATACAGGGTTATTACAAAAGAATCATCGGGTTTTAAAAATGATATATTTTGGTAAGGATACAATAGTAAATGACGCTCAAAAAGAAAAGGGAAAAGTCCCAAGTTTAAAATGCACACTTGCAAACTTTGCTTTAAACGCCCAGGTGGCAGCACGAACTCAGTATCCAAAATGGCGACAATGCAGCAAATTTAAAGCGTTTCGTGTGCTCGAGTGCTCGAATAGCATTGATAGGGACACACTTCTGCGTGTATGTGCCGAACTGGAATACCGTATAGACGTGTCATGTGACGCGAGGATCTCACATTGAACATTTGTGATGGTATGATTAAAAACTTGTACATTTTCACTCTCTCTTCATGTCTCATTTAAAGTTGTATCTGTAATACTTTCCAAAATCTTTGTTTGTAAAACCCGATGATTTTTTTGTAATAACCACGTATATATACAGTACTGTAGGACGTTAAACATGGAATCAATCTCCAATGGTGCACGTGATATGACTACTTGCGTTGACTTTTAAGACTAAGACTGGCAAGTCATAAGACTACGACTTTTAAGGCATAAGACTAAAGCTTTTATCCTAACCTTTTCCATCTTATCTGCCGCTACGCGACGCACAGTTTACAAAGCTTAACACGAGTGTGATCGGGCGTCACCAGCGCCATCTATCGTCGTCCATCCCGAGCTGCCCTGACGGTTTTGGCGATGAATAGCGGTTGCATCTGCCGTAATCAATAGCGCGTCCTGCAGTGTCAAGACCATAAAAATGGAAATGAATGCCTTGAATAATAGATGTAATTTTCGGCGATGGCGATATTAGCTAATTGTAATTCTTGGTTCTTGGGGGGCGCTGTTCTTCCTCCCCCGTTTCATTGGAAATAGGAGGGAAGGGGATAACCCCAGAAAGCTGACTCGGAGGATGCGCTTTGCAAAGGAGGGGCGTGGTGGTGGCAGCTGTGCGGTAACCCATGGCCGCGCTTAATAAGAAGGTGTTAGGGGGCGCTTCATAACGATGCACGTTGTCTTTCTTCACCCCCCTCCCGTTTTTACCCCCAGCATCTCTCGGCTGACTTATCATTACAGTCCAACGCTCTGTCTTACGCCTGGTGGGGACTCCGTACGATGGACTTCGCAATATATGGATTGGCAGAAAATGGGTTTTGACTCTGGACTATTGTAGTTAATTAGCGCTGGGTCCAATTAAGGAGAACAGGCTGACGCCAACGTACATCTCCCGCTATTTACCCCCCCCCCCCCCTTCACCCCAGACTTTTTCCCCCAGGGGCGAAACGGGAGATCTGCGCATGCGCGTTGCACGCCAGGTGATCTTAAAGTTACGCCAGCGCCACGGTGGAGAAGCGCCGCCTTTACCAGCGTTACTTTAAAAACACCCTTTGTTTTTAGATTTAACAATAGGTAATTCTATCAGGAGAAAAACCACATGTTCTAACTCACTTGTTTCTTTGATTGCGTTACATGTACCCTAGTACTGTAATACAACCAATACCAGCATTTCCGACATGGTTTCGCTTCCCAGTAGCGCCGTAGCCACTTTTCTTTTGAACTTTTTTATTCTGTTCTGCATGCCGCAGGTCTCTCTTTATCTTTTTCTTTTTTTATGTATTTTTGTTCGGAGTTTGAACATGTTTTAAGGAACATCATGTGGGTTAAGCCATTTTGTGACGCCATCATTTCTGTGTCAGTATTAAATGATGACGCTATCATCATACTTTAAGGAATAACAACATCATCATAATTTAACAAATGACGTCAACATCAGAATTTTAATGAATGATGTCATCATCAGAACTTGTATGACTGACGTAATCATCAGAACTTGTATGACTGACGTAATCATCAAAAAACGTATGAATGTCATCATCGGAAGTGTACTGGATGACGTCATTAGAATTGTAATCGATGACGTCATTCGTTAAAAATATCCCAATATTCGGACATTTAATCGAACATTTTTTGGACATTTAATCAGGCGTTGTTTTATATATTTAATCTCACATTTTTTTTCGAACATTTCTTTGAACGTTAAATCGAAAACTTTTCTCAATGTCCGAAAAAATCGACATTTTCTCGGGCATTTAATCGTCCATTTTCTTCTGGCATTTTTTCGGTCAGATAACCATTCGGACATTTAATTAGATGTCCAAATGTCCAATTAAATGAATTCGTACACAATGAATGACGTCTCAGTCCAAAAAATTTCTAAATTACGTCATCCGAATGGTATGTTAATGACGTCATTAATAAAAATTTCCCATATTTCGGACATTTAATCGGAAATTTTTTTATGCACTTATGTACCGTAAAATCGGGTCCTGCGCTTAACATGAGATACATACTGACCATCACGCTGATATCAGCGTTCATTGTGCGCCCCAAAGCTGGAAACAAGAAGCTGAAAATGGTGCTCGCACCCAAAGGGTACGTTCATAAAGAGCTTTTTTTTAAGGTGGCTAGTGTCGCTTAGTGGTATTGCAGACGCTTACCTCTAAGCGACACTGAAAAAAAAGCTTAAAAAAAAGCCTTAAAAAAGCTCTTTATGAACGTACCCATAAACCTTATGCAGATTTAATCCGCATGCATATATCACGTGACATTTCAATCATTCCAATGACGAAAATTACCCCGAGGCACGTTCTTTTAGTTGTTGATTCGATGAAAAGATCACATGATGTAGCCCCATTCGTAACTACATGCATAAGGTCAATTTTACTCTTTTAGATTTTACACCTCCACGATGAGTTAAAAAGTTCTGTTCCAAGTTTATTGACATGACCGAGCCGCAGCCCAATTCAAGATGGCGCCCGTTTCCGTTGTGCCAATAGCCCTTAATGGGTTTGGTCACTTCATGCCTCCGTGCTTTCACAGCCAATGATAAAAGGAGAAGAAAGTGTTTTGAAACCTTGTTAGTCGAAGATCCGCAATAAAAGGGAAATAATCTATGTAATGAGCAGCCATTTGAGTTCCTCGTCAAATTTTCGTAGAGAAAGCGCAGCCAATTTCCTTATTTAACTAAAGAAAATAAACGCTAACTGCCTTCTTTTTGCCAATGTGACCAATTTAAATCATCATTTAGAGACTTATTAAATTTAATTATCTCCAGCCAAGGAGAGGAAACAAACAATTCTTGATTAAGAATTACCATCACTGTCTTATTTTCCTTCAGGGGTGGGGGATCCTTTTTCCTCATCTTGACACGGCGTCTGCTCCGAGTGGATATTTGGCAGTTTTTTTCATTAAACACTAGGCGAGGGAATGTTTGTTATTTACTGTGCGATTGCCCAAATTTGATGGGAAATTCTTGTAAAGTTTTAAGCGAGAAAACTTTCCGTTTCGCGTTTTAATGACATCTGACTGAAATCCGAGCTGTTTTTTTGGTCCACATATTGCCGAATGATTACCGCCAGAGGGAGTTTGCGGGTCTCCAACATCCAATAAGAAGTTGAACGTCATTTGCCATAATGTTTCATCAGCTTTTCTGAGCTCTCTTTGGACACTTCTTTCATTAATTAGATTTTTTCTCTCCTTCCGCCAACTATTTCAAGCTCGATTCCATTGGTCGTAATTAAAAGAAGAAATATATATATACATCGCCGCATTCATTCTTATCAACTTTCTCACAAGAAATTCTTGCTTTTGACGTCTTTCCCCGACTTAAGGGGGTAGTTTGGAGTTTTGGATTTCCGATTAAATGGGCTGAAAATATTCGAATAAAGCTAAAAAAATGTCCAATTAAAATCATCAAACACATGTTCGATTAATCGAACAAAGGTTCGATTAATAAAAATGTCGTATTTTTCGGACATTTCTTTTGAAGATTTTAATCGGATATTTTCTAAAAATGTTCAATTGATTCTTCAAAAAAATTGTCCGATTAAATCTTTAAAAAAAATGTCCGAAAAATAGGACATACCCATATTGATTCAGATGACATCATTCGGAAAATTTGTAGACGGTGACGTCATAGATTTTGTGCGAATTAATTTATTCATACATTTTTAGGACATCTGATTAAATGCCCGAGAAAAAAACGATTTTTTCGGACATTGAAGTGACAATTTCGGACATTTTTTTTTTTTTTTCGGACAATTTTTTTCGAATATTTCGTTCGAAAAAAAATGTGGGATTAATAATACAAAACAATGCCAGCTTAAATAAACGAGAAAATACCTTATTAAATGTTCGAAAGAATGTGCCATTAAACGTCCAAAAAATGTTCGATTAAATGTCCGATTACTGAGTCATTTTAAATGAAAGACGTCATCGATTAAAATTCTAATTACGTCATCCAGTACACTTCTGATGAGGTTATTCTTAAATTTTTAGTGACGTCATACATACGTGTTTTGACGATCACGTAATGCATAAAAATTCTGATGATCACATCATTGATTAAAATTTGTATGAGGATGTCATTTGTTAAATTATGATGATGACGTCATTTGATAAATTACGATGCTGTGTTATTCCTTAAGGTCTGACGATGGCGTCGTCATTTACAATGCAGCCCCAGATGTAGTTCTACGTTTTGAAAATTGCAGCTTCCGAAGTCGTTTTTATTCGAAATGTGTATTTTTTGTTACCTCAAGATGGCAGCCATATCTAGCCATTGTTTTCAACATTTTGTTGTAGTTTATTTGGTTTTTTGACGCTCAAGTCCACACTTGCGGTTGGCACTGTTTTTGGTTATTTGCACGCTCCTATTGATGGCGGCGTTTGTCAAAGCGGACTAATTTCTTAACGTGACGTAGGCAATTTTCTACTTTAGTGATTTTGAAATTCTGCATCGTTCGAGCCGCTGGTTTTACCCGATGGTTGAACGTGTGCGTGTCTGCGTGTGGTTTGGTGTGGAGCTATGATGATACGGCGCTGCGGTGCCATCGCAAAAATGTGTTCTCTCACCCTGAAACAAATGCGGCCCTACTCCCCCTGCACCCTCTTCAATTTTGCATATTCAAGACCATCGTTTTAGCAGCATCACTCCGTGGATCCTCGTTCCATGCCACCCAAATCTTCCATTAATTTTATTCCAGCCAATGAAATTCCTCCCTGGATTTGATCGTCTCGTAGCCCGCGTGATTCTTCCAAGATTAAGAAGAAAGATAATCTTTTTTGATAACGGCCGATTAGATGAACATCTTTCAGTCCATCCTGCAACTTGCCTCATCTGCTTTAATTTGAAAGAACAAATTGAAGGATTTGCTATCTGTAGATGTAGCCGTGCATCAGTGTTGGGCATTATAGTCGAATACATTTTCAATCATGGCTAAAATTGACGACTAAAATAGTCATTCTTAAATTAAAATGACTAGTTTTGTCGTTCATGGTCAATCAAATTGTGGCATTTGTCACTGGATCAGAATAAAGTATTAGCCGAATACAATTTCCAATCATGACTGAAATCCGGCCATTTTGTTGAATTTTTGACAGTTAAAATTGATGACAAAATAACCCCGGAGACAGGCTATTTTTTTCTTCAAATTGCAACAGTTTTGCACATTTTGGACAGTTTGGCTGCATGGTTTTTAGACAATTAATATTGCTAATTTTCAACAATTTTGAGAAATTTTTCGATAACTTGCGAATTGTTGACAATTTTGCGAATTTTTAATAGTTTGACAGATTTTGCGACAGTTTTCTAATTTTTGGCAATTTTGCTAATTTTCTACATTTTTTTTAATTTTTCGACAATTTTGCGAAATTTTCGACAGTTTTGTCATTTTTCGACAATTTCCAATGACCTTCGATGCATCTTGCAACTTGTCTGATCTGTTCTAATTTGAAGGAAAAAATTGAAGCATTTGCTATCTGTACATGTATCCGTGTATCTATCTAGCAGAGCTTTTGCTTCGAATGAACGGTAACAAAAGTTCCTGACAGGTTCGGTGTTTTCTAAACTAACCCATCCTATCGCCCGAGTTTGAGCGATTGAGTCTGACCAGGACAGCTCTCAAATTGAATTAAATTAAGGTTATGCTCAATTTCAATTCCTGTAGGCCCTGGAGCTATTTCTAGTCAGTGACCTGGACAGTTCTTAATAAAATTAAGGTTATGCTCAGTTTTAATTTCTATTCCTCCATTTGTAGACTATGGGGCAATTTTGGGTCAATTGGCCTGGACACTCTCAAATTAAATTAAGTTTATGCTCAGTTTTAATTCTTCTTCTCAAAAAATCAAAACAAATCGTCCTGTTCCTTCATTTGTAGACAGGAGCGATTTTGGATCTGACTTGCACAATCTCAAATTAAATTAAACTAAGGTTATGCTCAGTTTTAATTTCTATTCCTCCATTTCTAGACTGCAGCGATTTTGGGTCAGTTGACCTGGACAGCTCTCAAATTAAATTAAATCTCCATTCATTCGATTCATTCCATCTATTCGAGGCAGTGCAGGGTTATCTTCTGGGGCGGAAAATAAAAAAGCCACCACCTTTCTTGTCTGTTCCCCAAAATGATTTTTTTAAGGGTTCTGCACTTCCTCGATTTAACTCTTACGAACTAAAAAAGGCTGAAAATCCTGGCAACTGACCATCTGTGATTCTGGACGTTCTTTGAAATGGACCAATGCAATTGGGCGCTAAGCTAAGCAAGCCTAAAGCTGCTTTCAAGCTTGATGGAAAGTGCGAGCTAGCGAGGGGTTTTGATGAGGACGCCAGCGGAAGTGCGCCAGAAAGAGCTTTAGCCTCCACTCGGACGCTTAGGCGTAAGACCCTTCTTTTTTTTGCCAAATGGAATTGCACACACGCAGGAGAGTGAATGGACATAACGCGGGTGGGGTGTTTTTTTTTTTTTTTTTTTTGCCCATCACTCTCTATGGATGTACGGTCCAGTTTGCTTTGGCGTTTTTTATCCCCCCCCCCTTTCCTCCAACGCATCATTTTTACACTGAGTAGCCCCTAGCAAATAGCACGTGGTGTCCGGTGATGAGCAGGACACGGTTATTTTGTAACGAGAAACGCCTTTCTTCTTACGTGTTGAAATGATGTACAGACTTCAAATAGCCCCTTCTATCTACCCTCCTATTTTTTTTTATTTCAAATATATCATTGAATGCGCCGATGTCCCTTTTTGTGTACTTAGTGTAGTTCATTTATTGATTCTCCTTCCTATGCCCGTTTCCCTTATTGATTTCGCTAGCCAAAGGACATCAGAATCTCTCTACTTCGCTATAAATGATATTTATATACCCGCGCAATATCTCTCGCTCTCGAGTAGCCCTGCTTTTAAATCAAATACTTATCCTAGAAAGTATTTTTTTTTGTTTCGGAGTTTTTTAGAGTGAAAACTTTTTTTACTTCTCTCTTCGCTTATAGCGAACTGACGTGACCAAGTGCGAAATATTGCGGGGCATCCCGCTAGGAATTATCGGAGGCGTTGGGAAGTAAGGCTGGAAAAATGTACTAATCCGAACTGTGACTCCTGTAGCAAAATCTCATTTTGCATCTGGGATTTTGAATGGTTTTCCCATGGCTTAAATGTTTAAAAACTTTGTGGATTCGAATTTGAAGTTTTTTTTTGCAATTTGGCACTTTGACAGTGGGGAAATTACGTCTGCAGGCGTTTTATGTTCCTATGTACCTGTATGTTGTTCCTGTATATGTTGTTTTTTGTATGTATGTTCCTGTGTTCCTGCAGAAAGTGCTCCAAATTAATGTTCATAGTTTTAAATGCATTTTGCGTTTTATGTTCCTTCAAACGTTGGCTTATGGTGTCCCTGTTTCATTCGGAAACAGGACATGTGTGTTCCTTCAAACGTTGGCTTACGGTGTCCCTGTTTCATTCGGAAACATTGTGTGAATTTCTGATGCACACAATGAAACATCTTCCCAATTTGATTGTGTTCAATCAAATTACGTTCCTGTGTTCCTGTAGATAGTGTTCGAAATCAATTTTCAAATAGTTTTAAATGCATTTTGCGTTTTATGTTCCTTCAAACATTGGCCTACGGTGTTCTTGTTTCATCTGGAAAATGTTTCCTTGTGTGCACCAGATACCAGATTTTGTGTGCCGAAATACGTTTTTGTGTTCCTGCAGATAATGTTCCAAATCAATTTTCATATGTTGATGCATTTTGCTTTTTATGTTCCTTCAAACATTGGCCTATGCATGGTGTTTCTTTTTCATCCGTAAAATGCTTCCTTGTGTGCACCACCATGTGTTCCATAAAAATACGTTCTTGTGTTCCTGCAGATAGTTTCCCAAATAAATTTTCATAGTTTTGGTGCATTTTGCATTCTATTTTCCTTCAAACATGTTTTCCTGTTTCATCCTGAATAAATTTAAGCGCAACTTTAAGATGAGCGTCTGCTAATTATATTAAGTTTTCAATCGTATACGCGCAGTTTTTAAAAACCGAGCCTCGCTGGTATTCGTTAACTCAATTTAGTTCCAGAAATTTCCGACAAAATGCAACAAGACTATAAAAATTGAGCTCGCAGCAAGATGCGCAAAAGTGCCAGAGTCAGAGATGAGGTTGATCTGTATAAGAACATGTGCATGATGAACGTCACTCCCCCCAGCGTCACTGCAAGGCATTACGACGATATTTAATGTAAGCATGGAATCGATCCAGATAAGAAAATCGCGGTAGAACAATAGGGTTACTCAGACAGACGTTTTGCGAATTGCACTTTGGCAGCCGTGAAATCACCTGTACAAAAGGAATTTCTTAATTGGTTTAAAAACTGTCAAAACTTTGAGTGAATTCTTTATACCAATAAGCGTCTCGGTTTTGCACACTGCAAGTCTAAATCAAACTGTTGGGACACAACTAAATTCGTATTTTGGATCACAACTGAACGTATTTTGGATCACAACTGAACGTATTTTGGAACACAACTGAACGTATTTTGGAACACAACTGAACGTATTTTGGAACACAACTGAACGTATTTTGGAACACAACTGAACGTATTTTGGAACACAACTGAACGTATTTTGGAACACAACTGAAC
>JAQGAO010000380.1:0-36587 GCA_034697705.1 Ommatoiulus sabulosus | reverse complement strand
GTAAAAGGGCAGTTTTGGAATGGCCCGCTGACTCCTACCGCCCGTCGTAAAAACGCTCGAAGCGCGGTTGAGGGGCGTACCGAAAAGGCAGACGGCTAAATAGAAGATGGCTTGCGAAAGACGGGAAAAGGGCAATTTTGGAGTGGCCCGCTGACACCAAGATGGAGGCGTTTTGCCTTTTATAGATACAGATATATATATATATATATAACGCTGTTTCGCCTCATCTTTATTAAGGCGCACCTGTATTTGCTATTCTTTCAACCTCCATAACCATTCGAAACCCCATGTTTTGAAAATACAATTAAATATACGCGTCGTTTTATGAATAGAGAGATTTTATGTCTTTAGGCATATTAGAACTTGTGTGCATTAGCTTTAGGGTTTTTGCTTGTTCGGTCATATCCCTTGACGCAAAAAAAAATGTCAAATGTCTCAAATTGCATTTATAAGTTTGCCTAATATATTCTCCTCATATTTACGTAACTTTTACAAGACGAGGCCACAGTATACGTAATACTGTACTAGTATGATCATTCCGCTTGTCCATCTTCGCAGCGCCAATTTTCCGACTAGCGGCCAGTACCCACAACTTGGTGTGAGAAAAATTTTGCCGCAAACGACAAAAAGTAGCCAGCGTCTGCTTAATATATTCAATCCTTTCAAACGGATTTCTGTATACTTAGTCAATTGGGCAGTTTTGTGCAATCCTGTGGCTATCTGCTATCCTATATATCCCAATATACTGTACTTGGAAAGTATATTGGGTGCTAACCGCAGTATCAATTCTTGCGATGCAGTCGTCTTTTCTGGACATGGACATTGAAAGGACATGAAAGGACATGAATTATGTTTTACATACATAATGTATACGTGTACATTATGTATCCTATATATTTATTTGACTCGGATATATCGAGGAAAATGCGAAGATGCCTTATCGAGAGATATGAATGGGAAAATTTGACTCACGGTTTGTGTTTACTAATCGTTATGTCAACCATTTCCACTATGTATAAAAAATGTTTTCTAAAATGAACAGTGGAGTAGTGTGTGATATTGTATGTTTTGCAGATGTCCATGAACATGACCACCTTAAAAAAGTGAAAAACACTACTCCTTAGTCGTTTTTGTGCACTTTTCAAGGTTTCCATCGGGAATTGCAAATAGCCCATGTGCAATTCAAATAAAATGAAACAGTCTTATGTTAACAAAAATGGAAATGCCTAGAGGAATTGGAGAATTGGGCATATCTTAAAGGCCGGGAATGGACTTTTTTTTTGCGAACTTGAAGGCGAATTGACCAGAAATCCGTCGACAAAAAAGCGCTGCTTTATCATGGGAAGTCGATGCGTGTCTTTGCGCTTTGCTTCTTGGAACGTCGAACACTATTAGATTACTGCATGAAGCACTTGCATAATCAAATGAAGTACAAAAAGCAAGATTGGGTAAGAGAGTTCGGCAAGCCCAAAATGGTCATATCCGAATCAACGGCTCATCCAGGCAAGCCGGACGAATTCCCCTGCCAACTTTCAGCGAATAAGTGGCTCTCTAATGAACTGTGAATACGGTAAATACTGGAGAGTGTAGAATATCCACGTCCTCGGAAGCACGTTTTCTTTTATGCTAAACAAAAAAAAATCGTCAAAATGGACAATACATTCTGCGTGATTACCAATGACCACAAAAATCGGCACTCGCGTGATAAGAAAATCGGTAAAAGCGTATTCCTTAAACGTTTTTACAATTTTTTGGAATTCAGCATTTGAAAGTCTAGAATTTAAGTTTGGCTATCGCCGAGGCTAGTTGATAATGTTGTCCGTATTCTGTTAATTGGCCTATGAACAATTTTATTAAAAAAAAAAAAACCAAAAAAACAATTGAACATTTACATCGAACACATGTGTAACAACATATATTAACATGTTGTTTAAAACAACATTTTGAAGTTTATCACTATTCGGGTCAAACAATTTAATAAATTTAATATTAATGCGTGTCAAATTTAAAAATGTGAAAATCGCAATTCCAGGTTATTTTCATTCGTAAACTATAGAAAAACAAGGAGCAAAATACCAAAGTTTAAAATCGGGACGCGGTGACACGGATTCATATTGTTATATCCAAATCATCTGTTGCTTCTTACGCTAACTGGTATTGCAATGCGCATTCGTATTAAGAAAAAAGTAAATTATTTATTTTATGGTCATTAAAATAGTCATGGTTTACGTTAAGCAGGGGAATCGCATGTGATGCCTGTATTTCCAATTGGATAGCAATTAAGTGAAACGATGCAGGTCATGACACGATTCTCTGTTGGAACTTAAATCAAACATCAGGGATAGAATCAAAAAAGCTTGAAGTAGTCTTTTGGGTATTACAATGCTGTTTCGGGTTATTTTGATTGCCTATTTTTTGTTCTAGTTGCTTTCCGGGTGGGATTGATTTACGATTTGGTACGCATAATAAACATGGCTTAATTTATCGATTTTCATTTTTTTGGCTTCATCATAAATGTATGTCTCGCGTTTTTCGCTTGAATCCATATGCGATAGTATGCTGATTTTTAATATTACATTATAAGGCAATATACATGTACCATAGCTAGTAATTCATATTAAAATCGCTTATAAAAAGCGGGTGTGTATAGCAATTTTTGGTCTCCTGAGCTTTTATAATGAGCTTCCTCTGCTCTGCATTTATATCCCATTACGATTGATTTGCGTACAAATTCAAAACCTACAGCAGTTCGCTCGGCTTTGTACACTTTGACTTTTTATTTTAGAATACAGGAAGTGTTTTTTGTGCATGAAATGGAAGATAAATGGCTTTTTTGTCACAATTGAACGGACCGATATGTTAATGAATACTGTATGGCACATTACAGTTAAGATACTTACAATTGTACAATACAGTTTGAATTTTGATATGCATGTACATTTATTTGAATTTGGGACGACATTTGAGGAAACCGTGCCAAATAATTTTTATTATATTATTCTGCAGAAAGAAATTTATATTCAACCTTTTGTTGCCTCTATAAGGCATGATTCCATTTTTTATAGGTTAATTTTATGCAAATATATCACTTTTTTTAATAAAAAATATATCGCTTTATGCTACTTTTTTAAAAGTAGAAATGTGTAATTTGAATTGTTGATTTTCAACGATGTTTCGTTGAGTTTAGCAGTAAAATGTCGTTGCTGAGTAAATTTATTCTTTTACCAAGTGAAAATCTAACAAATAAAGTGAATTTGTCTTTGTAAGCAGCGGATTTCTGTTAGCATTATATCATTTTTATTATAACGTAAATGTTTCTACTATAAGAAAAAAGTTGTTGACCTTATTCTTAAGTCTGAAATGAAAATTTTGTTTTTCTGGAAACAGCAATATGATAGCACTAAATCAATGAATTAGCATACCGGCGCATATGCAAATTACTGCATGCGTATTAGAAATGGATGGGACGTGTTATAAATATTTATGAATCGCAGACGAGTTCTAAGGCCGATTTATTTTAATGGATCGATTTTAGCTAGTTGGCCTATGTTAGGTATAAAAACTTGTAGATTCTCGAAAGATCTTATTAAAGGTCTTATTAACAAGCGAAAAGAATTAATTCAAAAATCAATATATGGTTCTTATGCGAATTCATATTAACATTACTGCTGAAAATTACTATCAATTTAGGAACAGTTGATGACTATAACTATGATCGCGCTACTTTAAATCCAGAAATAAATATAATTAACTCGTATAAAAAGAATGGCTAAATTTTTATAATTTTGTATGGATGTGATTGAAATGTTTATTACTGCCTCAGCCATATTTTGCGCATTTCAGCGTTACTTGGTTGATATTTTAAGTACTTAAACATGCATTTAGAAACAAATTATTTCTCACAATTTTGTTTAAACTATGCATCTGCGTTTTCAAATTATAAAATTATCAATTTGCTAATAAAAAAGCTACGATTATATCTGTCGTAACTTTTTATAAAAATGTTATTAAACAATTTCTTATTAAATTAAATTTGCTCCTTCTTTTTCTTGAGCCAGCAATCCCTACAACCTGGCTCATGATTGCTCTAAATTTGATTGCCATCGACATTTGCAGTATATGAACAGGCGCCAGTTTTGTGGTGTATGCCAAATTGCCAATGCCGCTATAATCTTGGCTTTTTTATTAGCAAGTTGATAATTTTCTAACTTGAAAACGCAGATGCGTACTTTAAAAGATTTGTGAGGCCACATCTGAACACTTTGTTATATTAGCAAGGACCATCTGCTGCACAAAACACATTTAAATACTTGAATAATTTAGACATAAATTGTTACTTTAATTAGCAATTATGCAGTTCGCGTCCTCTTCAAGGTGCAGGCAGTTATTGGTTAATGTTTTTCAACTTTGAAATAATGGGAATATGGTAGATGGTAACAGTTGTTGCCATCGCAAAGTAATTGTTCTCTAGATGTAAAAATTGCTGGCCTCAAACATTGCTAAGATGCATTTACTTTTTATCTTATACGAAATTTCCATAATAGATGCACTGAAATCTTATAAAGATGTTACAGTTATGAATAGAAGTATACACTAGATATACACTGTATACCTGTGCCGTGTACATGTAGAAACGTTTCAAATTGCAGCATGTGCATATTGTAAAGTGGAGATAACGTAAGAACGTTGTTAAATTTGCTTTTATTGTCTACAATTTAAAAGCTTGGTTTATTGTACTTCAAGATTCAAGTTTGAGAATGAACTTTCCTGTATGAGCACATCCAAAACACTATTTAGCCTACTATTAACTATTTAACTTTTTCAAGATGCACAAGACTATGTGCCACAAGGTTTTGGATGTGTCATTTTAAACAGTCTCGCCACAATAATGTTGAATTCTATTGAACTAAATATAGGCAGTATACTCGAATTTCCAATCTTTTTCTCACCATCTCTGGTCATCATCAAGAGTTAGATGATTTAATTATTTGCTCAAGCTGGTCGCAACAATGATTCTAGCTCATTTCTTTCACGTTAACTTACTGTATGTACATTTCCAGACTATCTAGCCACTTGTCCGAACTAAAAAAACATCAATTCAGAATGCTTCATTATAGTTATTCGGTAAAGAAACAGATTCATTGTCGTGTGATATAGTTTCTCGTATATATGAACAGATCTATGCATATAGATCTATAAAGTATATAAAGAAGACTAACTTGAAAACGACAGCCACGCGTATATTCTTTTGTTCGTTATGGTTGACGAAAAATGTAATGAAAAATTGGTTAATTTACTGAAAGTGTCTTGACTGACTAACACCTGAACTACTTGCTGAATCGTTACACGAACTCATAACCGTACATTAAATCTGAAAGAGTATTTTGCAAGTACATTATACTGTATAAGCCCAATCTTATACATTACTGTAATATACATGTATAGGTTTTCTGGTGCATCGACACAATCGCACGTTTTCGGTTAGCTCTAACTTGTTAGCGAGGGGAATTAATATAAACTTCCCAGAACTCTTAATCCATTCACCGAACCTTTGAAGCATGTTTCTGCTCCGCATTTCTCTTCGTTTCACGTTTTTTGATTGCATTTCTGTTTATTTCAAACTTTCATATTTTCTTAACCTATTAGGAATTCGTGGAGTATTTTCAATTGCCAAGGACGTGTCTGTTGAATTCAAATCGAGAGACGTCTCTTTATAGCAATTGCCTCGCCAATTCACGTGATCATCTCGCCTGAATGCCCTCTTATATCCACTCCAGCAAACGTTTAAATATGCATGCCATCGGTGAATAGGGATTTCGATATATTCGTAAAAGGATTTTTATTCCCTGAAAAATCGAACGTGGATGGAGCTAACGTGGGATCGAGCTATACTGTATACATTTGACATTCACCACTTTGTTATCAGAAATTCGCTATGGAAAGTCGACGTCTGTGCCTTTTTCGAGAGTTTCCTTAGTTCCACTGTCTTCATTTTCCCTCGCGTGAAATTGATATTCAGTTAGTTAAACTTGCAAAATATGTTTAATGTCACAGGTGCTTCAATCGCTTCACGGTTACTGCATGGTATTCTCTTGCTCACGAGCGTTCTTTGATGCGTAGCAATTTTTTGTGCGTCTCTATGCTAATTTTGAATTTGGTGGTTTGTGGATTGATCCAGAGCAAAGAGACAACTTTACTTCGAACGAAATCAATCTTGAGAGGGGAAGTGGATATTTGTCCGTTGCGAACGTCGGTTGATAAAGTATATCTGCAAAACAAAATCGCACACAATTACCTCCCCGCCATTAACCGTAATCTCATGGAATTTAAAATGAAATTAAAAAGCTCAATCTAGTTCGTAAATTCGGATAGCTGCATTCGTAATGCTACGTGTAATAGGGGGGACATTTTTTTTAGCTGAAAAATCGTGCATTTCCGTGCTACGTTTTCTGGGCGGCTTCGGATTATCGAATTGTAGTGGAAAACACCGGCTTCACAAAGTCTGAAGTTACTGTACGAATCACTTTGATCCTGTTCCGAGATCTTTGCAGCGCCGAAATGTTTAAATATTTCAACATGATCGTCAGAGGAAAAAAAGTTAATGGCGCTAGATCAAATTCGAGAGTGAAATTCAGCTTGTTTTCCTCGAGATGGTTATATTGATTAATACCTATTAACCTATGGGCGAGTGCGACTTGGCGCTTAAGATTATATACAAGATAATCTCTTCGATGGCTCTTGATTTCCTTTGCAATGGCTTCTGGTTAATCCATTTTTTAATGTTAAGATTTAGTGTAACAATCTCCGATAACGGGACCTCAAGGATTGATGTGCATGCAGTTTACAGTGAGAGTACTTAAAAAGATGCTTTACGATTTTTTATGAATGGTACTTTTGGTAGTCGTGATGGCACTTGTGTAAAAGGGATGCATTGATGCATGTCGATTTTGCACAACGACTGCCAAAGGCTGCGAGCACAAAGAATGCTTATTGCAGGCATTTACCACTCAGCGTACACTAGCGCCACCAAGCGGGATAAGAATGCGGCATGCTTTTTAAATTAGGGCGCACAAAAAGAAAGCTTAGCCGAGCCAGGCTGAGCTTACAAGAAGCAGATTTTTAAGACACAGAATGGCACACAGATCATTATTGGTTAAAAGTGTAGCCATGCACGATTTGAATGCTAGAGAGCGCGCGCGTTTTTGACTAGGCCTACTTTTATTTTTTTAGTATTGCCGAGTTCAAATCCATTCTGGGAGCCATTGACAGAAAATGAAGTGCACGTTTATACGGAATACGGAATTTATATTATATGATAAACGTAATATTTAACCGAAAATACAGCGTAAAAATAATAACAGCAAATAGATTTTCAATCTCTGTGTATGTCAGCTGTTGGTGAAGTGCAGTAATACGGTGCAATTTAATCGAACATCAATATCATTTATCATAACTTAGATTGTATGCAGGCTATGTACCGTAAAAAACGTGTCCTGCGCTCAAAACGAGTTGCTAATGCGCATGTGCAAGATTTTACGCCGAATGTTTCACATAGCACATTGATTGCAGTGGCGCCACCAAGCACACGGAACATCACGCAGATATCGGCGTTCGATTTGCATCCCAAAACTGGAAACAAGAAGCTGAAAACAAACACGAAAGAAGCTGAAAGAAGCCCGTCGAAAGTAAGCATTCTTTGTGCTCGCACCCAAAAGTGCCATTCGTAAATATTCTGTCTGAGAACCCCTATTACAATCCGCGTTGCATTCAATAATTGTCTTATCCCAATATTTAGGAATAATTCTCGTGTAATTAATTCAATGCTCGCGGTAATTGTCAACTTGACACCGGATCAACTTTGATTTGTGTTGCCACGACGGCACCTATACAGTACAATGCTCGTAATTTCACGTTGCTAGCTCCTACTCTTATTCCGCTGCATGGGTAATATTGAAACCGATGCCCCACGCACGTCTAGCATTTTCAAACGATATTGATTGCGCTGCCAGGACTTGGGCGCATACAATGCATAATTCATGCAAGCCCGCGTTTGGTGGCTTGTCTGCCGAGTTCAGCATGCGTCCTATTGTCATCGATATTGGCACGGCATGCATGTGATAATGAATTTGTACAAGACTTAGGTACGTACTTTTTACTCAAAAGTACTAAGTATACTCGATTACTGCCCTAGTCTGCCGGTGAGGATTGAATTCATACCGGAAGCTCGATACTTGATTTTCTCCTAAATACTTCGAGTTTCAGATTCGTATTGATTAGTTGAATCATTTTGCATTTTGAAGAGAAATAAAACATGGTACACCCTCGATCATGTTGTTTGAGAATGCCTAACAAGCAGTCATTTGCACCGCGCTCTCTTATTTAAAGCGTCTTTATCAACGAGAAAAAAATTCCCCGACCTTAATTACTGTTCCGAACTAATAATTGTTCCGAAGTTAATTGGCGAGAAAAGCTGGCAAATTCCCAAAAATTCACGGAAACCTAATTACCAGCGCAATGGCCTTCCTGGTTGGTTTCTAGACTTGCTTTTTATGTTATCGATGGCAATAGACCCTGTTATTTTCCTTTGCAGCGCCTCTTTCGGATCACTAATTTATAATAACGATGCGATATCTACGCATCTCGTTAATCAATATAGCCTTATTACAGACGAGGCGTTTCTCATCCTTTACGTCATTTTTTGCAACTTTTCATCTGAAACATTAAACTTCCGAATTATGGGAAATCCACTTTTACGTGGATATCAGTCATCACGGCCGTCGCGACATAGGGATTTTCCCGTAATAAAAATGCTTTAGAAATCGTATGAATAGAAATGGGTTATTTTTATACAAATTTGAATACATTGATTTTTGGCGTTGTCACATAACTCTGGCGAACTCGTTTAATAGTAATCGATTTAACTCGCGCTTTCGTGGCAAATGAATTTTCTGTCATCTTTCATAAAACGTCTTCTAGGAAAATTTAAATTCGATCTCGTAGTGACATAATATACAAATCATTGCGTAAGGATTTAATAGCGTTTCTATACTTGTCGTGATTTAGAGATTTCAAATCAAAATTTAGAAATCCAATGATGATATAAAATGCAAGTATATTGTCTACCACCTTTAGCATGATTTCCTACTGTCGTTCGATTTACTGAGGATATACAGTAAATGTATATGTAATTATAGTTAAATTTGTATGGCACCAGAAATCGAAAGAAGGAGATATGCGTGTAATTAAAAATAGAGATTTCTCGAATTATTATTCAGGTTTTTTAATTGAAGCATTTATTCTATAATGAATTCATTTGCTTTAAATCTGTATATGGTGTATAGTTCAGAACCGTAACGATCTAAAAAGATCCACGATATACATGCACAGTATACTGTATACTAGTGTATGACTCAGTCAGATTTAGTTCCAACTGCATGCGAATAATTTTGTGTATTATGGTGAAAAGATGGGAGGGCAGTAAAACTATGCACAAAGATTTTTTATTGTTTTTTCTGAAGAAATAATGAATATATGAAAATGATATGGCTTTGTGGGAGCTTATTAAAGTATTGGATAAAAGTATGTCGGCACAGGAGAATGACAATTTCAAACAGCAGGAGGTACTGAGATAGGATACAATGTCGTCGTCAATATTTACTGCATATGAAAAAAAAGCAGCAAATCTCTCAAAAAAGGTCGTCAACTGGTTTCAAGTGGCTTGTCCTGGGAAAGATCGCATGCTGAACATGTTGTTATATTGCATATTTCTATACGATTGACTTGTGATGGAATTTAAGTGTCTTGAAAACAAATAGAGATAGCCTTCCTGACCTACATGAAAAAATTAAGATTGAGGCAAATAAAAATACTTTTGATACGTTGTATCGAGAACTTAGCACGCAATTAAATTAGATTAGAGGTATCTTGAGCAAGCAAGTTCTCACAATCAAATACCGTTTCAACAACAAATTGGGGTACTCAGACATAATCATTGCTAAATGCGCGTTGGCAGTCGTTAAGTCACAGTTGCAGACTTTCAAAGCGATATATAGCCTTGAGTGAATTGTTAAACCAATTTGTGTGTCGTTTAGAGGAAAATTACTTTTCTAATGCACTACAATTTTATTTTATACCTTGTACCATTACATAATAAGTACTCCCTTTTACTTGACTCCATAGCCACTGTTTACCAATTAATTAATACTAAATTGAAAGTCATATTAAAATTTACACCCTTTGACTTAAATTGAACTTTTAAAAATAAAATCAGCTAAAAATACAGATTGCATCTTGTACTGTTGTAAGGTTATGGTAAAGAACCTTTGCAATTTACCATGGGAAACTTAAATGTTTCTATAGTTCATAGTTAAAAGTTGGAAATTTACACGGTAAAAGTGGAATTTTGGCATAACTCCAGCTATTTCGTGCGGTGAATAGCTACTTCTCGCTTGACATTAATGTCGAAGTGTGTATTTTTGGTAGCAGTGTAAACTAAGCAATTCCAGAAATGGATCATTTAACATTTTTCATACGCGACACAGTTTCGGCGAACCTGCATCGCTGGAAGCCCAAACCAGCGTAAGTAGAGCAGTTTCGCACCGTATCTAAACACGACTTCAAAACATAATGCCAAAGGGTTCTTGTGTATATTGTTCTTCGTTGCCAACTGAATTCAATTTGGCTTCTCCGTATTTGAATTTCTCTAAAGCTTCCACCAACGTCTTTCATTTTTGCATTGTTTTCTGAATGCGACAGTTAATAGAATTGCTTTTTTCACTTATCTGCGAAAGAAATCGAGAAAGAGCAAACGGCAACACTCCCATTTTTGCATACGTGATCTCTTCGAGCCATCGCCCGACCAATGTTTGATAGTAAATGATCCATTACTGTTCGCCACATTTCCTGATGTGCCTCCCATTCCCAATTGATAAGCGCGCACGTGCTTTCAAAGATTTCGCGAGACGTATACGCAAAAAGTAAGGCACGTACTGTACTTTTTGAAATAACTAATTCACTTTTCTATCATCTGCTTGTATTACCGTCATGCGATTGGTCTACTTTTTGACATCACTGCTCTTAATTCTTTCAAATATTCGTATACCAATTTTTCGTGATTCTGGAAATTATTAACTACTTGAGAATTTAACGGTATAGGTATAGATGCAGTAATACGATATATATAAAGAAGAAAAAAGCAATGTATATGGGTGGGTTTGTCAGTTCTGCAACAACTTTTGAACCACTCGCCCATTGCTCCCAAACTTTCCGCGTATACTTTTGAACAACCAAGGATGAAACTAAGCGGGTTAGCGATCCCAAAAACATTACCCCTTCCCCATACTCGCGCATTTTATACCCCATTTTCCTCCCAATATGACTGCCATTTTTACCACCAATATGGCCGCCCTTATCATATGCGGTCATGTTCCCAATATGGCCAGTCTCCAAAATAACGAAAAACTTTGGCGTAAAAAAACTGTTGATGGACGGTTTCATCTAATGTTAAAATGGCTGCTGCTGCCTTGCTGCTCCGAACGATTGGGATAGGCGAGTGCTCCATTTTGTTTTGATTCATTTTAGTCTTCACAAAAAGTTATTTTTTTCTGATACCACTCTTAGGCCTAAGCCAAAATTCAAAGCTTAATGAAATTCCTATAGGTGGGATGCCCTAAAATAGCTTCACCTTTTTTGAATCTTAATTAGCTCCTATTTTAAATTAGTATTCCCATAAAATCGTAATAATAAAACTTGAACAAACAAAAAACTTCAGCTTTGGGTTCCAATAATACCAGATTTATTAAAAGATTTAACAAGTACATGCAGTATACAGTGTAGTTTGTCCATGCATGCATTCCTAAAATTCCTGCGTAATGATATAGTCCAGCCCGGGAAAAGCCGGGTTTTCCAGCTACTACGTACGATATAAAGACTTAAGGACTCATAATCGTCAGTTTAAAGGAAAACTTCAGATATTTTTGATGTATAGCTATTTATTTCTACGACATATCTTACATCAAGGACAAGGAATTCAATGTTGGCATGATCTGTAATTACTAATGCCGATACTTCGATAGGTTTAATCCACGACCAGATAAATGTCAGAGCATTTCCACATTTGGTGAGCTTTCTCGTTTATTTTATATCTTGTCGACGGTCTAAAGGTCATTTGTTTGGGACGCTCATGTACACTCGTATTTATGCTAAAACACACCGCGTTATCGGAAAAAAAAACCTAACCGCGAGAATTTTTGTATTTATGCTAAAACATACGGCGTTATCAGAAATTGCGTGTCGATATTCTACAAACTGTAGCGTTATTTTTCCATAAAATTTACATAGATTGGAAAGTGTATACAATTGTGCTTGACGATACAGACTGTCGTGCTGAGACTAGGTGGAGAAGGGCGCCGTTCTTTAGTGATCAGAACTTCCTTCATAAATTTTTCATCATCTTATAGTTGTCGCATATCTGCTCCTAGTCATGAACCTACTTGCATATAGTGAATGCAGTTCATCTTCTCTGCACAAATACGTTTCCTTATTAAACAGCTGCCTAAAGCTGCGTGTTTCCTATTTTTTCAATGTTTTTCTTCTAAATTCAGACGGCTTGATCACGATGGCATAACGCCGGTCTTTGATGCCACATATTTTATATTAGAAATATTTTAATTGCTAAAATTGTTGTAAAGTAGCAAAACTTCCGGTATCAGTTAATCATCGCGCTTGCTCAGTCCCTTCTGATATTGATGACTATAGATTACTATACTGAACTTTTATAATTAGGGGTACTCGGATTTGACTGTTTAAAACAAAATGGCGCTTCGCTATCGCAGTCGTGACTTCGTTACTGTCAAAGTACGATTCGTAAAGCTTCTGACTGAGTGTCCCTGTTATTTTACATAGTTCTGCTAATAAGGTCATTAAACATATGTAACTCGCGAAGGATGATAAAATAAACGGACATTCATTTAGGAGTAAAATCACCTTGTTTTAATTTAAAAATAGTATTAACTGTTGTTTAATTTAAAACGGAAATCGTTAAATAAACATTTCGTGCATTATACATGAAATCGATTTGTACATGTAATGAAATTACTCACGCTTAAATTGCATAACCATGAGCTTTGAATTTATTGACCACAACTTAATGCCCTGGAGCTATTTGGAATACACGTGATTTTAACTTTATGGCATGATTGAACCATAAGTATTAGATTTTTTACTGGCTATAGATTTATATTCCCCCTTTTTGATGTAATTGTGGTTTTTATATCGTATATTTTATTGCAGCAAGAAGATGGGGATATCAATCTTCTTGTCAGTCATGCCTTCCTTTATGATTCTTAGGAAGTTGTATAAAAAATGTAGTTTACTTGTAAGATGCATAAGTACTAAACTGAATAACATTGCATCCTATAGCAAAGTGCATTGTACATATCTACAGTATATACACTTGTTAAAGACGCGGCCATTCATAAATATTTGTAAAAATAACATCGATATTTTAAAATAAAAATGAGCGAATTCCCGAGGAGGTATTACAGCCAATGGAAATCTTTATTTCATCGAGTTAGGACATACATGTATATCTTATGAAATTCAGTGTAGTTTGTTCCGCTATGGCTTATTTATTATTTGCTGTATAGTCTCGAGTTATCGCATCACGCGTTAAGTGCATAAAGTCATCAACTGTCGAAATGATTTGATGGTGGAAAAAATTGCAATATTAATCAAAATACGATCATATCCCCGACGTATTTACAAAAAATTGTCACTGTTGTTATACTTGTATGCATGTTCAATGTACAGTAGCCTATATCTTGAAGTAGCGTACGTTATTAGCTTTGCCATTTTATTTATTTCTTATCAAACGTTGATCATTTTTACGTCATAGTCGATCGCCGAGCCATGGATAACATCTAATAAAACATCGCTGTCAGCGCGAGTCAATTTCGACCGTTTATATTTCACGTGCATCTGCTATCAATGTGCTCCATTGACCTGAAATCGTTCAGAAACCATATGCAACTTTAGAAGGTTGATTTTAAAGATATACAGTACATGCAACACGAATAACACGTGGGGTTGTTTAGGGAAATGGGATGAGATGGTCGGTGTCCATCGTTAACTCGGAGTATCTGATTGCTCCGTGGCATTGCGAAGAATCCACAGGGGTAGAATAGATTTCTGATTGTATCCCAATTAATTGCATGCGGTGCAGCAATGCGAATAATCACAACTAGTATTGCGTGAGCCTCGTCGCCATCTGAAATCATCCTCTGGGATGCCTTTGTGCCTCCATGGCTAAGTCATGCACGGAAGACAATGAACTTAATTTAGGAGCACGTTGTATTTGCCGTTGCCTCGCGGGATGCTCGATATCGCGGCTGTTGTTTGCGACAGTGTAACAAAAGGCCAACGACAAGTGGATGTGAATGTCAGGTCAATAATTGTACCGATGTTGTGTTATATTACACATCATGTAGGTTTAACAATTGGAACAATACCTAGACAGAAACGGCGTATAGACCATGTAGAAAATGTCTCGGCTTACATTCATCTGTCATTATTTCTGACTACGTGCTGCGTGGTCTTAATTCGAGGAGAAATCTCATAAATTAGCTTCAACTATGCTCTCCGATGAAGTATAGCGCTCGGTTGGTAGGTGGCGCCGCGCTTGACTATCACATTTTTCAACTGCATGCTTATAGTTATTGATGATGAACAAATCATTTATCAAACTCTTATTAGAACAGAGAAGAACGTCTTTACATCATATTATGCTTATGGATTTCTCCTCACGAGTCAGTTTAAGAAAATTTGTGTGGAATTTTGCACTTTGTAAAGGCCACTATAACTTGCATTACGAGAGTGTACAGACTATTGATGAAATTAAAATATTTCTCAATGCAACGTGGCTTGTTTGAAAGAGAAGCGGATAGGTAATAATTTTCCGTATACAGTATAATGACTGGAGAATAATGTGTTTATTTAAAGCAAAATATGCGCATAAATATTTGGCGAATAAATCGTAATTACTTTTTTAATTCCGCGTGTTTGCCTAGCTACGTGTATATTGTAGCGTTCCTACTTAATGTTAGAAAAAACTATGCGCTGCTCTATATGTGCCTTCCAGATAAATCATTAAATTGATTTACTTGTTTTACCGGCAAAAATGGAGCATTAGTGGTAACATGGAAAAGTTTTTATACTCTCAGACGTCTCTCATTATTCATTACGCAAGTAGCTAGTGCATGGTTACCATTTTTTTGTGGCAAAACTTCCTAAAATTATACTTTGAGTTGCGAAACATAATTCATTTTTACTTGTTGCAAGTCATGCCTTATGAATTCGGTATAATACGAATTAAAATTAAGAAATTGAATTAACTTTCACAGAAGGGCAAGCAAAAAATAGCGAAGAAAGCCTCTTACAGAAATTACATTTCCTTTCACATTTGAATAAAACGCTGCTCTCACATAGGCCGATTACATTACGTTGCTTTGTGAAGAAATGCAAATGTGATGGATCACAAATAATATGACGAAGAAAGTGGTAATTTCGTTTTTTTCACTTTAATGTCAGTAATCAGCACTTTTTTCAGCTGAATTGCAATTTAAAGGCGAAACTAAATGACTTCTTTATTCTTCGCCAGATAAACGTCGCTGTAATTGTCAGCTTTTTTGGGGGAAAGTCTTCCTTTTTTTGGTAGGCCTACTTAAAAATGCTTATATCCTCGAGTTTTTTTTCTATTAACAAGTACATTTAATATGATAATGATGCATTTATTCTTCAATGAGCGTCTGTTAGCAAGTTGATAACATCAGGTTAATATACAACAGTCACTTTAGTCTAAAATTCAATAAAATGTGGTCTCTATTTAAAATACTGCTATGCAGGTATTTTGCATCATGTTCGATTTTAATTAAGCAAGCTATATTTTTTAGCGTTTACAGTGCAATTATGTATTAATTAATGCAATTTACTCAAAATTATAATAAGTATACTTCATTAATAAACGTATAACTACATATTGCTTCTCCATTTTGGATTCCAATGCATTATTGTAAAGTGCATTTCTGAAAGAAATTCCTAATTCTAGAAAAACTACTTAGAAAAAAGTGGAGCGGACAAATCTTGTAATTTGAAGAAAAATGATTTTTTTGTTACAAAAATGAATTCGATAAATGAAGGCCGATAAACATTTCCCTATTGGATAAAACTCAGTTTTTTTTGTCTTTTTTCCATATTCTTGGCAGCCTTGTTTGGTGAAGAAGGGAAATGGCTGTCTGCTTGGATTCAAGCGTATGAAAGGCACACATTTCCAGATTTCAGACGGAAACTTGTGATCGAAAAACAGCTGTGAAATTGAATCGCAAGGTTTGTATGACTCAGTTGCATGGCTGATCGATGATTGAGCAAACGCTTCATATGCAGCTCTGATTTGTTTGCTGAGCATCAAACTGGAAGCAAAGAACATACAGGGTGAACTGTACTCCGAGCTTCTGATTTTCTGACTCCCATGAAACACGTGTGTAACAACGAGGGTACAAATCTTATTTGTTGAAATATAACGTTTTCAGTTGTCACACCGATGTGACAGTTGTTCCACTCTTTGAGACTATTATTAAGATACGGATTTAAAAATAACTCTGGCGTCACATACGGATGGGATCATTTATTCTCAACGCTTTCGTACATTTAGGCAAGCATTCTTCCTTTAAGTCGATATTATTAATTTCTGCATATTATTGGAAAATCGGTTTATGTTTTAATACCTCTATCGAGAAAGTATAAATACATTTTATTCACCGTGCATTTGGTTCGCACCTTCTGATTTTTCAACTCATTTGAATGCATTAGTTATCTACATGTGTCTATATTCATGGCGGTAGGATGGAATAATGTGGAATAAGGGGATTTTCGACGCAGGTACTTTGACTGGAAATTATTTGAATATCGAGGCTTTTAGAGTCATGAATATTAAATAATGCACGAAACCTGCATGCATGCATGCATGCTTGGCAGACAGACAGTTCGTTCGGCTTCGTAAACTAACCATTTTAAAATGGTAATTGAACTTTATATCTTTTCAACCAATTCCGTTTTATTTAGGCCCGCACAAATCAATATTCGAAATGTAGATCTATGAGGGCAATATCGGGGTACACTTAGATCGATAAGGCTTCGTCTCTTATATTGTGCTCATCTTTAAAATTGGTGCCGAGATCCTTCAGCTAAGCAAAGCCATGCACTTAAATTTAGTCAATATAAGGTCCATTTGAAATTCTGCTAATTGTTGACAACATGAAATTAATTTCTAAGGCCGTATCAGGCTTCATACAAACCTTTGATCGCTATAGAATTTGGAAACACTGCAAAAAAACATCCTTCAGAGATTTAGTCAACAAACTGACTCCGTCGCGATGTCTTCACTCCCTGTTTCATGCATGCTAAGAAACAACGAAAATGCATTGATGGTTTAACAAAATTGGATTCTATATATTAATTGAATTTTCGCCCTGTCTTTGTACTTTCAAAGTATGCAGGACGTGCAATCTTGCATTTGCGAGATTTCCAGCGTGACGCATTTTGAATTGAATGTCAACGGTTAAGTTTGGTGTTTACTTTTTTTTAACTTTATTAACTTTTCTATGCGAATCGATCAATAAGCATAAGATAAATTCGCAAAAATTAATTGCTTACCTTGAAAAACAATTTTTATAGTTTCAAACTTGCACATGTGCAATGCGTATATACTTCAAATTTGTATAATTTATCGTAGATCTACAGATTTCCTCTACTGAGAATTCAATATTGTAAATTAAATATTACTTTTATTTGATATCGATACATTATATAAAAGTACTTTATGCAATCTATTGAAACTATTGGTAAAGTTCACTGAATTATTTTACAACTATAGATCTACGATAAATTATACAAATTTGAAGTATACGCGTTGCACATGGGAAAGTTTGCAAATATGAAAATTAGAAAAACGCGCTCTTTCCGGATGTTTTTCAAGGTAAGCATTACTGTATACCATAATTGTAAACCGTATTTGGTCAGATTTTGTATGAAATACCGATTGTACAATAGCCACAATGTTACTTGAGATACATTTCATGCTCAGGAATGGTGTTTTAAATCCTATATATACAGTATGTAGTTGTGCAAGATGCGTAATCCATGCTTCGAGATATACTGTATCAATAACTTTCAATTTGCATCAAAGTCACATTAACGAGAGCACTACTATATGATATACCACGCACGAGCGTGGCCTATAGCTGATGTGATTCAGAAGCCACATCACACCACACTCTAGAAACTCATAATAGGAAATTACCTATATTGGAAAGAATCGAGCGTGGTTTTGAATTTCCTAACTTTTTACAGAAACTTGTATGGTTGTTATAGGCATTTTTTTGCTAAAGATCTTAAATCCTCGGGCGTTTTTGTTAGAAGCGTGCGTGCGTTGCTTGCGCTACCATACTTTACGAAAGGCTTCTGAGTTGAAGATTGGTCTGTCTAAACTGAATTTGGTGCGAAACTCCTGCAGGGGATATTTTCTTTACTTTAATGTAATATCGATGCATCGGGGTAACTGGCGTGAGGCAGATTTCAAAATAAATTATGGAATTAAATTTCCTGGATGCTGGAAGAAACCATCTCCTTCTCGAGTCTGCTACACGCGGACTATGAGCAGTTGCCTCAAACGTCAATGGCCGTCATACGCAAGAACCTATATCTTGTCACTTTTTATATAAAAAAAGTGTGAATGGGCTTTCAATGAAGACCTTTTTCCCAGAAGAAAAACCCTCCAGACTATATTATAGAAACAGAATGAGGATGTCAATATCGATTTCGTACTGGCCATAAAGCCGAGTCACTAGTGTGTAATAGCTCGGGCTTACATATACTTAAAGGATGGGGAGCTGCGCCTATGTCGTTCCAATCGTCATATGCAATTTCCAGTAAAGTCCCTGAGCTGGTGTCGTTTGAGTCTGTCTGTACATTTTGCGCCATCAATCTCTTTTAACTCGATTAGTTCGGATGCGGCATTGAAATCGGCGTTTCAAGTGCAGAAATTACATTAACATGATGTAATTGCACACGCAACGGCCCTTGAGGGTTAGTTGCACGGAGCTTCAGTTTAAATATATACGGAGATTAGAACTGGATTAGATCCACGCAGTGCTTTTATCAAATGTAAATTTCAAATTTATTCAAAAATGTGTTGACATAAGGTATATACGCTTACTTTGGAGCTCGTCGTTGACATCCTGCATGTGCAGGCGTAAAAGCTTATTTACATAATCTTGCTGGGACTGGCGATAATCTTACCAACTTTGTCAATTTCATTTCATTACGGGATTTGTTTAAATTAATACCACCTTTATAATGCAGTAAATGAAATGTTATTCTTCCAACATTTCACGACTAACGATATTGGCCAAGTCGTCCTCTAACGAGAACCGTTTGTTTTGTTGCTCGTTTTATCCGAGCTCATTTCGCCCTGATAAGCTCAGCTTATTTATAATGTCAGTGTTCGAATCGATCTTTTCTTTAACTGAATGCAATTGTTTGTTACAGGAAGGCACTTTGCTCTTTTTTTTTGGGGCAGTTAATTCTTGGTGGTAGGAAAGAAAATCATCTGTCCGTATAGAGGTTTGGAGATTAGACATCTGGGTTTGACTGTCGATATACCGAATATTACGAACGTTTCCATTTCAATCGTCGCGTCATTCGGAACATGTATTCAGTCCTCGTATATATTTCTACCACGGTTGCCTTTAAAATTGCCTCTTCTATAAGTACACGCAACTATCTACCGCATAAACTATGCAAATGGCAATTTTATCTATTACGCTTCATTGCCTCCCAAAATGAGCGTTGAAATCATTTTGTTGCATCAAAATAGCTCAATCAAATGTGGTGTACGCTGTTTGTGACACGGAATGGAATAACCAGAACGCCAGTTGCTGAAGAATGCAGAGTCCGCAATATTTGCGATGAATTACGAGCGCAGCTTGCCTGGAAAGTTATCTCTACGGAAAATTTCCTTCAATATAATCCCATGAAAATCGTTTGACAAAGGGACACGCACTTTAAAACGTACACGTACGTTTTAAAGTCCATTTATTCTATACTGTATGTAATGGAATACTGTACTGCTGAAGAGAAATTACATGTACAATTAGTCTTATTTTCATACATTCGATAAATTTGACAGAATGCTATTGGAGATGAAGTAAAACTCAATCGAGCTATAGTTGCCCTATAAGGACCCATCATCGATGAGCCTTCATTATGGTAACTCGAATTAGGAACAGGTAGGATCAAAATTGGCCACTTAGCTGGATTTTCGCCGTATACTCAATCGTGGTCATTGATCTCGGTTGGACTATATACAGTATATAAGAATGCGATAAAACTGCGGTGACCAAATTTCAGGAATTTGATAAGGGTCAGTGGAGAGGGGCATTGATTCCCTCTTCAATCGATACGGATTTTAGGAGAAGGCTTTTAGACGATGACAGAGGGCACTAAAGGAACAGAATTGCGATTTGCAATTATCCCTTCTCTGGCTTTCCATTTTTTGTGCTTCCTGTAAGGATTCCTGGTCACGGAGTTATTTATTGAGAACCATCGGTGCTCTATAATAGTAGTAATATTGAGTTTTATAAAGAAAAAAGAAATAAAACAACGGTACATTCATGGCCAAATATTTGCATACCGATATTTTGTACGCATTATTATGACATCAACAATGATAACACGATACGCGTGGATTTATAATTCGAGTCTAAATAGCTCATCATTTGAACTGGCTGCGATTTCCCGTTCAGTCCCGGATAATTGACGCGCTACTGCATTTCATTTACCGAGCAACGTATAAACCTGTTGGTACCATCGCAGCGTCGAAACTATGCCAACTATACAAGACATTCAAATAGACTGATTCCTCGAGGAGCAAGAGAAATCCACGGACGAATTTTGTCATTCTTTATCCAACACAGCGTATACCGCATACTGAAATTCGTTTTGTTTGCACATTGTTCGCCTTTTTACGTCTTTTGTACATACGGAGAGACGCATCGACAGAATCCAGAATCTTCCGTGCAATGTGTGTTTTTTTCGCAGTTGTTTTCATCGCTCATCACTGAAAAATAAAATGTAAAAGTTGAGCGCGTGTTTGCCCAAGCTGAATTTGTTCAGTCCGACGGATATATTCAGTATACCTGGCGCGATTGTGTTTGCCATTTTCAGATGAATTTTTCATGCGTTCCGAGATGTTTCGTACGGCAAACGGATGGGAAATATTGAACGTGAGTCGAAAGGCTCACCCAATAACTTTTCCAGCGTTGGCTAAATGAATTAGAAAACATTAGTAAACCGCTCTTTCCTCGACTCTCGTCTTGATTGAGTTAGACATTTTGATGGGAAGGTCGGCGACACTCTTCACTTCACTCAACAAACTAGATTTTTCATCCAGATTGCGCTCGGATGAAATCATATTAGATGGCGAGTGCTTTACAGGTTGCGTCAAACGAAGACGACGCGCTTGACCTTTTATTTCATGCGTTGACATTTTTATCCCAGATTATTTGCAGCCTGGCCATGTACTTGTACATAGCGCTAACTACGCCATCGAATTAATATTCAGGCTCGCGTTGCGGAGAGCGAGCGCGCTTTAATGGAGCTTAATCTCCGTATATATATACATATACAAGCTCCAATCCTTAATGAAGTTACGTTCGTGCAATTTATCCCGCTTAATTCCCGTAATAGAGACGTCGGTCATTTTGGCGGCTTCGTCAATGATCACTTCATTTGAATTAACCGCAATTTGGAACGTTAATTCCGTTGCCCGGGTTATTAAATATAATTCAAAGGAAGGTCACGTGACAGTTTCGGCTTAATCGCCGAGTACATTGCTGCGCAAAGAGCAAATGCGGTGTTTACGACCTTCTGAAACGGGTGCGAAACAAATTTTTCGTGGCATATCGTACTTTATTCGAAAATAAAACCATGAAGTTATGTTGCCGACGATTTCGCTAGTGTCCTATATAATTTAGGATGGTTTCAGATGTACAGTTTGCCTGTATTGCATAGGGAGGCCATCTTTATCTATACTGGATGGGCCGGAAGTCAAAATGTAAACAGTACAGGGTCTACTTGCATAACACTCTGTTGCCTGCATGCTGACAACATTTAGCCTAAGTTAAATACAGTAGCAGAGAAATTGTAGAATTTAACTTTTACTGATTAATATACAAATAGGACGAACAATACATTTTTTGGATTTAAATTCTGCATCATCTTTTTGAAAATCTTAACACCGTGCGAGTGGTGTGTCGTGTTGTGAGCTAACCATATATATATGTACAGTATATAGGCCAAACATTTACACGTTTTCCAATTACAGTAAAATTACAGTAGGCCAGAGAAAACGGAAATGAAACCTCCTAGCAAAAATCAAAAATACATAAAAAATAAAGTACATTTCATTGATTTTCTTTAAAGTGCTGGCTCGTACGAAATGAATCGCTTCTTACTCCAGATATTATGGGTACTCGGACAGAAACTTTACGCATTGTTCTTTGGTAGCCGTGAAGTCGTGTTAGGGCACTGTGAGTTAGGGCTGTTTTAAAACACATTATTGCATAACTTTTTCACACTTGATTTCACGGCTGCTAAAGAGCCTTTCGCTAAGCTTCTGTTTGTGTAGTCCTACCCCTATTATTTCTGACCTGATCGTCAATCTTGATAAACTTAGATCTGCATAGTTATTCCTTCTTTTCTTTATCATGAAATTTTGAAAAGGTTCTTTCGGTGAAAGAGCCATATAACGATGAAAACAAATACAAATTCTAGAATTGGTTCCTTGAAAATAGTAATCATTCTCTTATTGCATAATGTATCTGATAGATTTGGTAGAATCCTGTAAGTGTACTTGGATGTTGGCTTAGGATTTATAGAACTATTTTCTCGTGATATGCAGTCGGCTTTGGGGTTGCTTGAAGATCTTTTCAGATTTCGTTTTCAGAATCCATTTCATCTTTTAATATTGATTCAGAGCATGGCGTTGTTCGAGAGCAATAGCTTGAAAAGTATTCCTTGAATGGATATATTTGAAATATTTCCAGATCAATATCTCCCATACATTTAATTAAAATTGCATCGCGTAATACTCGAAGTATGAAAAAAAATAACAGTATGAAGATAAAAACTGGCTTATGTTGGTCACATCTGAATAGGAAACTTTCAAAATTACCAAAAGTTCAATTTATGCGTATCTATACAGATGCAATTTTAATTTGCTGGGATGAATTATGCAGCTTTTGGAAATCTCGATGATTGATTTCTCTCATGCTGGAGTTGGAATGCTAATGGAATCTTAATGGATTTTCTTTGAAAGAAGTTTTTTTCTGCCAATGACGTTCTTAGTTCTTTTCTAGCTTTGGGAAACCTATGCTATAACTTTTCGTTTTTTTTTTCATTACATAGGTGTTTTAGGAAATCATACCTAACTGGAGAAATTGAATTATCGGATTTTTTTGTTCGTTCGGCTTTAAAGCTCATTTTTATGGCAACTTGAATAAATGCTGCCATCTCTGTATAGGCCTCTAAAAAATTCCTTTGTCTTCATCGCGATTGAGGCATTTAATAACCTTCGCGAGATTATATTTTAAGAAATGATTACAATATGACTAGTAAAGCATTATTTCTTAAATGCTGCTTGCAGATAATAACTCCTATTATGCCACAATATGATTTGCCTCTCCGAATGCTCTTATATCATATTCTTATATAGAAGAAATTATCCCGAAAAACAATGTACCATGTACTTTGCATAGAAATCTTTATGGCAGCATCATATACTTAACTTTTAAGACGTGAACATTTGTTCAAAATGATCCTAATGAATATGCATATACCCAGCCAACCTAACAATTCTTCCCCGGCCTACAATGAATAAAGTTTATAGGCTCATTATAAATGGTTTTCTATAGATACTAAAAAGCGTCGTGTCATTTATTCATTTTCTTAAAGAGAATTAATCAAACGCGTGCATTAATTCTTCGTGAAATAGAAAAAAACTCATGAAGATTGCCATTAATACATTTTATTAAAGTTAAAGAGAGACCTTAATAGGCTGTTCTGATATACGTTTGGTTTAATAACAACGTATTAAGGTTCGTTTACCTCGTTTAAAAATGCGTATACTGTTAGTGAAATGACATTAACATCATCATTAGTATCGAGGTTGCATTATACAACCTCAATACTAATGATGATGCTATTATATATATAATGATTTCTTTTGTACGTTTAAAGTATTTATCAAAATAAACATACATATTTTCAGTATACTCCTGGTATTTCACCTTGCAAAACGTAGAAGCATATAAAATCTGTAGATCAGTTAATTATTAGATAATGTGTTTTGAAAGTTATTTGAAAACAAATTATTCTTTCTGTTTCCAGGTATTCCAGCATGCTCTGCAATTTTTTTTCTAAGAAATTGTAGGTCAATCAGTACATGTATATATATTAGACATTTCAATGCAGTGGCCTCCTTTGTATTGCACGTTTTTAACTATTAATTGTTTTACTACTTTTTAAATAATAAAATATCCAGTTTATGAAAACTAATGTACTTTTGGATTGGTAATGCCCAATGTGAAGTATGAATTCTACCTAAATCGGCTTTTTCAAACTTATACAAAATTTTATAAATACGATACTCTTTAAGAACAACTGCAAAGATGTGTCGATCAGGCAGCGAGATTGATTTTTCAACGGATTTATCGTCTCTATTACATCTATAAAAGTTTGCTGATCTGAATATTTATAGCTAGACTTATGTCACGAGAGTGACTATTTTATGCGCTCTTATGGCCTCGTAAAATTTTAATAATAGAATTCAATGATGAGGCTATTAACATTTATCTGGAGATTTTCCCACAAATTATAGCGCCATTCGTGTATATGAATATGTTGGTTAGCTATTTTATGTTTGCATTAAACAGCCTACAGGTTAAAAGGTAAAACCTGCATACCCTCGTATAACGCAATATTTTTACTACCGGTAGTACGTCTATTTACGTGCCATTCTGTAATGTGTTTTTTGCGAGCAATCCTTGCCCGCATGAATGGGAATTTCTGGTCCATAAATTATGTGGCATCCCATGATTCTTATCCGAATCATAACCTGTTGTATATGGGATATGCAGATTTTATAGTCTCGGCAAAGGCAGATTCGCGGTTTTCTGGAACCCATTAACTGCATTATGCATGTTCAAAAAAACGCAAATTGCAAGAGAGACCAGACTACGGAACCACAATTAAAATGCAAACGACGTGAATTTATGATCTTCTCTATCGTTGTCTCGTAAGTGTACGTAACACCTATCAAAGACGAAGTGCGCGGGCCTCGAGAAGTTTTCAAAGCGCGTACCTTAAAATACTGGTTAAAATTACAGCTGACGAGATATTTTTCACGATCAAAACTTATGCAAAATGATTTATTTGTATGAATTCGACGGCAGTGTGACATACGTCTTATAACTGCGCGATTCCGTGGCTTTTTTCTATGGGTTTCGAAACCTGAATCAATGCCTCGTTTCATCTCAAACAGTTTCCTCTAGCTTCGTTTACTAAATAAGCCACCAGGCGGTGGGTCGATCTGTGGCGGATGCGGATTCGGAGACGAGGAAATGTCCTCTCGCTCTTGCGGGCTAGGTATTAAAATTCATATAGATCCGTTTTCTCCATTTCTAGGATAAATCTACTCCGAGGTGCACTTGAATAAATATTTCAAAGTGGAGCGTGTTATACGTCGTCCAATAGGCGTCCGTAACGATCCGTTTTCGTCGGGGCTACGTTCCGTTTAACCCGGGGTAATTTGTTTCTCGCCCCGCAAACTCCGCAACTCCGAAATGGATTCTCGGTTTATCTGCGAGAGGAATACGAAATTTGGTCGCCAACGCGCGAGTCGTTAAATAACATTGGCGCCCGTTAACATTTTATTTTTGGGCAGCGCATGTAGCCCCAGTCCATGCTATCCAATTTCTTCTCGCCTGATGCGTAGAAAATGCCGAAAATGTTTACGAAAGAAGACTATTGATATGCAAATGCAATAGCCTCGATGCACGCTTTTCTAGCATGCAAATGTGTCCACGAGGACTGCGCGCAAAACTTTAATGGTTTTTATTTTCATTTGTTGGTACGCACGCTGGTGCTGGAAAAGGCGACCTGCGGGCAAAGACCAAGTATGAAAAAGCAGGTGATAAAACTACTAATTCCACGTAGCTAAACAACGCGCGCAAATAGCAATACTCGATGCATGCATGCATGTATACTGTATATGTACGATGCAAGTACAGACATTTACTTTTTAAAGGAGTCGACGCGAGTACATGTTGAAAAGAAGTTGAAAGTGAAACTCGAGTCGGATTTGTATAGGAACGATCGTATTTCTAGAAGCGTCGCACCTCATTTACGTTGAAAAGTAGAGTTGCGTGTCATGTTTCTTTGCAGCAACTTCTATTACCTACTACTGTATATGAAATATCGTGCATGCCTATAAACGAGTGCAAACAAAATCTCTTAATAATGTTTATTTAACCTATAATTGTTCTCTGCAAACATTAACGATCAGTTTTCCTCATTTCGTTTAAGGACTTCGATTTCTACTCCGATGTTAGCCTACTGACATAATATTAATTAAATGCATCTATAATGAAGATGCTGGGAGTATTAGTTTACGTGATAGAACACTTGAATTTCTGATTTTTTGTACACAACTTCGTTTCAATAGCCGTACTCAGGAAATGCCGTAACTTGACGTAGATAGAAAATGTAAATGTAGATAAAGTTCCGTTTAATGGCGCATGCGCACTAAGCATTTCTTGCCTACATACAGTATATAATATACAATGTAACATCAAAATACATGTAATATGGTATGTAAAACATGTTTTTACATGTGGCATGCATATATTTTAGATGTAGAAACGTGTTTTTACTTGTAGGGTTCATTTGCTTTACATAGCATATCTCAAGTATTTTACGTGCAAAAAACATGTTTGCTTCATATGCTACATGTAAAATGAATTTATACAAGTGTTAACATATGGTATGTTTATAATGCATTTATTAGATAGCGAAGAGAAAAGAAATGCTTAATGCGCACGCGCCGCTAGACGGAACTTTATCTACATTTATATTTACGTTTTCCATCTACACTGTACGTTAAGCTATGGCTTTTCCTGAGAAAGGCTAATTTTTTTGTGAAATTGCTGCGAGTTTTGAGTGGAAGGCAATGCATTCGCGACTTTTCATATAGGGTCCGTGTTACACAAATTCCTTTTAATTATGCAGGATGTATAAATTTCTAAATTTCTGTACATAATTTTCCAAAATGTAGTTTAGGAATAGAATTGTTACATTTCTACGCGACATTTTCTCGCTAGGAGGAGGCGGGTTTTTATCGCCCATCATAAGCAGCTATACACTGTACAGTATAGGCATACATGTAAACCAAATATATATGCAAATCTCGAACGCTAAAGTGTTGCCACATGAATATGATAATGTTTATCCAAAGAAGAGCTGCGTTTGTTATATGTTGCCCGCACTCATGATATACTCGGTCTTTGCACTTTTAAATTAAACTTCCACGTTTTTATTTAGGCCGTTTCGTGCGAATATACTAAACGTAATAAGCCTGAAAATGGTGTTGGAAAAATCGTGATGAAATAATGCTGAAATGTGTTCTGGAATTTGCATACGAATATTCTGAGAATGTTCATCGGTTGATCTACTAAGCGGCGACATCATATTTCCTCTAAAACTTTCTTGAAAATAGCTTCATTCCCATCGAATTTTTCATCTACAGTATATACAGGGTGGAACAGAATAGAGAGCCTCCCTTTTTTCTGTTATAGTTACGTAAATTTGGTTTGTGAGGTTAAATAGGATGTCATATGTGCTCTGTCCAATGATGTTCTTACATTTGACTTACGACAATTGGTTCACGGAAACGTGTACTCAAACGTTTTTACCGTAACACGTAGGACAAAATGTCAAATTAGGAAAAGGAAGAGAATGGTATGTTTGCATGAATTCAACCGCTTTTATCTTCATTAACAATTGTTTTATGTTGTTACAAAGTTTTAAAAACAGGGGCAAGCACCTAATGGGTGTTGTGCTGCAGCACAGTGGTAAACTGCAGTGAAGTGACCTTCATGCACCAGTGTGCTGCAACGCAGCTAGCAATTGGTGTTTGCCCATGTTTTCAAAACATTGTATAACTTCACATAATTGCCAATGAAGATAAAAGCGGTTGACTTCATGCTAACATACCATTCTAATTCTTTTCCTAATTTGACACTTTGTCCTACGTGTTAACGGTAAAAAAAGTTTAAGCACACGTTTACATTAAACAATTGTCGTAGGTCAAATGTAACAACATCATTGGATAGAGCACACATGACTTCCTCTTTAACCACACAAACATAATTTACGTAACTCTAACCGGAAATAAAAAATGAGGTGACTCTCTATTCTGTTCCACCTTGTATAGATGAAGCTATAAACATGCAGAAAGAAGCATAGAGGGACTTTTTGTTATTAATTGTTGCCGGTTGTTTACATAAATTATTTTACATATACATTTTTACTTAAATTGTTTACATAAGTTTAATTGTTTCCCGAAAACAACTGGCAACCATAAAAAAACCTCCTTAATGTTTCCTCCAGCGTGGACGTACATGTAGCTCATGATGCCCTTGGCGATACTAAATTCGTAAATATCGTTAGTTTTTGAGATACCCCCGAATTGAATAAAACGATCGAATTATCTGCGGAAGAGTTTTTCTAGTGACCCCTGTTTTAATAGGAAAACTTGGTTATAGCCAAGTTACCGTAAATTGCCTCCGAGACAGTTGCTTTAAAGAATCCTAGCAAGATACACGTTTATTGAAATGCCACATGCGGTTAATTTTCATGCGAGTCTCGAGCTCACCCATTCCGCAACAAATGAATTAACAAAATACGCTTATGGTTTAATCCAATTCATCAAGATTAAACGAGTTATTTTAAAAAAACGCTATCAACTTATCAGGATTTCGCCAACTCGCGGTATTTATCGAAAAAAGCCAGTTAAAAAGAGAAAATAACTCATTAAATTTGCGCAAAAATATTAGCAGTTTTTGAATATCTATATCCGCGTTGATTCCTATAGTGAAAAATCTAATTTGCGACGTTCAAACTTTTTCCAATGCATTAGGTAATTGACTGATAAGCTGTAAGCATTTCTCGGATATCATCCTTTAATTGAATCATATTTTTTTCCATTTGCTGGGAAGATGTGTAATGAAATCATGAAAATTAAAAGAAGGAAATTAGGTCCCATGGGTTCGGAGGTAAAGCTCTAAATACCTTCAACCGGGAATATATAGATACTTCTTTCCTTATGATATTTGTTTCTTTAAATGAGGTTTTGGCACTTTGATGTTAATTATGAAAAAATTAAATTTCATTGAAGGTGACCAAATTATTGCGACGATAATTATATGCTCAAGGATTGAGGTTCGCTTTTTTTACGAACATGTGTATAGAAAATTTTCTGTTTCTTCAATTATGACGTTTTTTTGAAATATATGAGTATTAATGTTAACCACGTGATTCCTCATGTTATTATACGAAACGTTTTGATGAAGTCGCTTGCGAATAACAGGGTATTCAATTCAGACCAAAGCTTAATTTCGTTAAATTAACAAAAATGAATTACAAATTACAATTACTTCATCATCATCATCATCAACTATGAGCGCAACGCCCGTCGGTGTAATTAATTATATAAATTAATTAAATTAAATTTTGTAAAGCCGCGAGATGCAAACCATATACTGCATGTATACGAGCCCGTATTATGTGACGTCCAATTTTTGGTTCTCATTTAGAAATTCCATGTTTGTGACGTGTCAAGTTCTGTTGCCCTTACTCGTGTTCGCTCAATTACTGTTATTGCTGTTTTACCGCATATATTAAAATAATATTTAATGTCAGTACGGATGATTGAAATCCGAGCAAAATGTTTCTGGTTCCTGTTTTGTGTACATATACACGCGTATAAGATAATACCGTACAGCCATTCGACAGACTTCATCTAGCCGCATTATTACATCCTGCTGGAGGTATTTAATTAAAAATTTGAAAGGCTCAGTCGGCTTCTCACGTGCAATCACATATTTTATTAGATTCATGAATGTATTAAAAAACTTAGCAATATAAAATATGCTTATTGGTTCCTCCACGATGATATAATTAGGAAACTACGCCCCTGGATATAGGCAATCATTGCGTGTTTTCAACGTCTGCGTGTTTGCCTTCTTATATTAATTAAAGGTTTGAAATTCTTCGAGAGTACATCGGAAATGAAATCTTCCGAGGTGATGTTGTAATTCCGTACAAATCGTCATTCGCAGATTTCGAAACAACTCGGGCGCTATGTTATTATTTTTTATCCAGTAATTCGTTGAAACCCAAATGAAAATGTTTTGATTGCATGGGGAGCACATGCCAGAAATACATGTACGTGTCAATTAACAAACAACAGATTCCAGAATGTAAAGGAGGGTTTCTTTTTTTATAATCAGATTTCCATTTATATCTGAGAATACCGATTTTTTAAATTTTTTAAAAATTTCATCTTTTCATATTTGGAAAACGAAATAAATTCGGTATAATTTAAAATAGAACGTCTAAAAAGTGTTACCTTGGAATTTTGGATTCTTTCAAAATTTAGTATTTAAAAATAAAAAGCGAATTAAAAAAAAAGTTATAATCCTTCCTTAAAACGAAAGTGTTATTATAATTTTAGCATTGCGGGTTTAGAGGTTAAAGATAACTTTAATATGGTAGGCTCTAAAACTGGGAGAGCGGTTTTGCATTTTGGTCAAGAAGCTTTATTGTTAAGTCGGGTACACACTATCACCAAACCAAAACTAAAAACTGAAAACTTGAAACTTTTCTGGTTTGTGGCAACAAAAAAATGGCGTAGCAAACTGTTTTTGCCAAACTACAAACTAGAAATTCAAGTTTACCAACTACGTTTTGCGTTTCCGTCGAGTGTCGGTTAGATGAAAGGGAAATAGCCAAACGTTTTGGCGGTGGCGCTGCTGTCAACGCTTCGTCTGCACGATATCGATGATACTGCAGATGACAGCATATCGTATCTATCGTGTTTTCGTCTGTCGTCTGCTCAGTTTTGTCTATATGGTTTGTTGCAGTGTTGACGCTCAGGTTTTGCAATGCTAATTTGAATTAATTTTTTTATAGAGACTATAGTTCACTTTGAAAGTTTGGGGTTTGTGGTTTTTAGTTTTGGTTTGGTGGCTAGTGTGTACCCGACTTTAGATGAAAGCGGCAACGCTCGAAGATAGTTGTACTAAAAGTTCCCAATCTCGATGTAAAATCATCGATTTTTTACCTTTTTTTGTATTTCCGTTTACGTGCATCAAGCGAAATTACAAACCTTGATCCAGGGCTAATTGGCCTAGGAATTTTCAGCAAAAACTATAAATGCTAGCGTCGTCAAGTCACATATTTTTATGCAACAATCATAATAATTAAACCCAGAGACGCATCTTCTAGTTCGAAAGATAAAGAAACTAAAATTTTCCATTAGTATACCTTAATCGTTCTCATACGATACAGATGTCATCCGTATTCACTTTTAGATGATGAAGCTTATTCTTTTGACGATTTTGAGTGAACTTTTAGTTCAGGACTAACTTACAGGAAGCGTCGTCTCACGAGCAACATGAAATCAATTATAAATACATTACGAGCAAATTGGGAAGGGCTGATAAGGCATCTTAAATGCAATTTGATGCAGTTCACGTATACTTCTTTTAAGCGCGGTTCGCATTTCGAATGTATCGTTTTCGATGCACAAACTCATAAACTCTCATCATACGACATTTTTTTTGCAAGCACATTTGCTAGATAAGCCGTGCATTAAGAACCCTTTATAATGAAAGGAAATCATGGCGGTTTTTTGCTTACTATTTGGTCGTTGAATGAAGGTTTCGAGAAAACTACGAAATTCGCAGTATATAAACGTCAGCTTTTTCCCCCCATTTTTGATCGATAACTTTTAGTCACATATTATGGGTAAATGCATTACTCACGATGGTATGACAAGAGCAATTTCTAAAATATAAACTATCGATCGAAAAATTTGATTGGAGGAGAGGAAAAGAGAGATGCCTGCTTGCAAAGCCTAATGCAATCAGTTAAAAAGCAATGGGCTCGTCAACGTAATACCAAATTGAAACTCGGGCTCAGCGCCATTTATCGAGAATAATCGTCTAGATATCTGTACCAGCTTTCGTGACATACGTCGGTCTGCCCTCCTTCCTTCTGCCTTTGAAAGAGTGGTTTGTCTTTGACTGATGCTTTTTTTAACAACGAAAAATGACTATGGTAATAAAAACGTGGTTTTAGATGGACTAAGCCCTTCAAATACTCCTAGTTTCTTAGCTCTTCTATCTTCTTTTCTTTCCTTTTTTTTTTTGCGAACAAGAATTCAACTGTAAGACTATGTGCCAAGATCCCCCATCCGCGCAGTAAGTTAGAAGACAATTGATTTTCTGATCTCCTCTTTTGGGCAAGCGGCGGATTTTTGGACAAAAGCTCGAAGCGTACTCTGTCGCTGAATTTAAACATTTCCTGTTGGTGAAATTGCTGGAAGGTGGCTAGCTTACGGGCCTGGCCAACTGCATAGCCAATGTAGGACATTGGTGGAAAAGCCGGATCAAGCCCAATTTCCACCATGAACTCGTCGTTTACTCTCAAGTTTTGTTCACACGTAATGGTATAAATTTTCTCGTTTCGCTCGACTTCTTTATTCACAACCTCTGGGCTTGATCACCTGAGTAAAAAAGCCCAGTCCACGCTAAGTCCGGAGTCAGCGAACAATTCGAGAATAGAAAAAGTATATACATGTACCTTAAATCTGAATGGCATTTTTATCAATGACGTCTTGACGATAATGGCTTTTCCCCGATTTAAGACGTTCAATATCTTGTTTCATTTATAGAATGTGTACATGTATAGCATGTTGCATTGTACGTTGTATAAGAGAGTTTATCCTTTCATTAAATTTTGTTATTAAAATAACATTCCCTCGAGATGTAACGCAAGTTTATTGATAGTCGTTATAATTAATAACCGCATCAAATGCTTCCAGGTGAATTCTCAACTATTACACATTTCCAAAATTATACAAGGTACTTCAACTTCATAGTCGAGGATGTTCGTAAACGCGCTTAATGCAGTATTTTGTTTACAAATTTTTATTTTTATTTAATCTTTCGCGACATTGTGGAAGACCTATAGTTGAGAAGTGAAAGTAAGACAACATTGGATTTTAATATGGACTCGGGAAGATTGTCTTCAAAATTAAAACGTGGAAGGAGGAAGGCCTAATGTGCGCAATGCGTAGGCTGCAAGTACAGTACTTATCAAAATAGTATAGTCAGGATTCCAGCACAGTATACGTAATACCAGTATGGTCACTATGTGTCGGCACCTTCAATGTTCTCCTGTCCCGAACCTACGACTGCAGCGCAAGAATTGATAAGGCGGATAGTACCCATCAGTAATTTCTAACGGGATATGATCGTATCGTAGGTGACGTGTCACTCGCTCTACATAGCCACAGGAGTGCACAATACAGCCCAATTGGCTAAGTACTGTATACAGCAATCCGTTTGAAAGGAGTGATGGCGATAAATGCATGTTGATAAAGCAGACGTTGTCTCTACTTTTTGTCGTCTGCTGCACATTTTTCTCACAGATTGTTTTGGGTACTGGTCGCTAGTCTAGGGTTCAAGGATTGCGCGAAGTGCACATACTGTAGATGTCATGTACTGGTATTACGTATACTGTGATTCCAGCCCCTGGTTGGCATTACCCTATAAATATTTAGTGCCAGAAAATTCTATTCCATTAATGTTATGCTCGCGAGCTTTGGACTAGGTTTATCAATAAAATTTAATTAGCTCATTTGGGCCAAGGTAAACGAGGGATATTATGCGGATAATTGTCATTTGATTCGAGAATCCACTTTGGCAAAACTTTGAAAATTCATTTATTATTGACGATGGGTTCTTTCCGTCGTTCATCCCCTCACTTTCCATACAAACAATGTGCCGGAGTCATTTGTAGTCGGCAAATTGCTTTCGCAATAGTTAGATGCGATTTATTCGTTGAATAGGCTAATGAAATATTTATGACAAAGTGAAGAGTGTTTCACGCTCTAGAAAATAGCCATTCAGCGACATTCGTCAAATTAGATGCATTCACTGAAAACCATCCGAAGGAAGCTTGTCCCACGCAATCACGACCATGCCAAATTCGGACCAATGATAGTGATTCTTAAGCATTCATCTCACTGAGCGATAATTGCTTTTATTCGATAAAAAGAAAATTACTTCAGTAATGCAATGGACGAGCTGGCCATCTTCGAGGCCCTAACGTTGCGTGCATCCCTGATGATCCCTCATTATTACAGTTACATGTATTTTCCCTCGGCACTGCTCGATCAATAATTGCGAACCAGAAACACACCGAATTGAGACCGCCATTGAGGATGCGTTTAAGACACGATCGTAAAATGGGGATGAGAAACGACCATTTTTCGGGAATATTATGCATCCGCATTCAGTTTAGCTCATGCAGGGCGAGCCGTTAATTTTCATCCGGTTGTATTTCTACTGTATAACTGCTGCGAATGATTCAGTTCGATTGTTCAAAAATAAAACCATGAAAATTGTTTACTGGGGTAGACTATAGTACTGAAACGTAGAAACCAGAACTACATGTAGTTTAAATAATTTTTTTTAACATTTTCATTTAAATAAAATTACTGCATGACTACGCAAAGCAATTACTTTAATGGTAGTGTGTGCATTTACTGATGAAACCTCCTTTATAATGTGTTCTCAATTACAACGACAAGAGGACTGTAAACAGAAGCTTTACAGCAGCATTTTTGACATATCATGAACATGTATAACAATATATTTAAATGCCAGCATGTTAATTCATTAATGAGTTTCGGTAGTATTAAACCTTATACCCGTACTGTTAGAAATTTCGGAAACTATTCCTGATATAAATAACTTTCACAAGAAAAATATTTATCTCTAGTCTAAAGTCTGAGAAACAAAGTCTATGACAGAAATCTATTTCAGAAGTTGTTTTTAAAATTTCTAGCATTGCGGGCATAGGGTTTAGCCCTCTTTCAAACAACTGTTTGTTAAAAATATAGGAAAAGATACAGTCTAAAGAAATAACCATTATTCATCATGTGCGTATAATGGTGTTACGAAGGTAGATTATTTCCAGCGAAACAGCTGATAAACCGACCGAATTCATGCCTTTTTATATTTCATCTCGTTTTTAAATTGTGGTGATTTATTGAAAACCTTTATTGAATCTATTTATTGGCTGAAACATGCAGCGTTATTTACAGGCTTCCTAGGGCAGTACGATCCATATTTTAAATAAAACACTACTTTGGCGACGTACGGAAGGCTATATATCCTATAATTTATTTCAACAATTGCTGGTTTATGGTCGCGACAAGTAACATATCATGCAATAAGCCATCGAATGTTTTGCTGCAATATATTTTTCTTATAAACATCCCGAATCCAGTGCGGGCTTTTTCGGCAAAAGCTCGCTACAGTATTTCGTCTTTTATTGCCTAAAAATAGTTCTCAGCTGTTGGCATAATGGCTTTTGCGCCATTTATGTATTGATGATTGCCTGAGATATTGGCTTCCATGCAATTCTTCTTGGTATTGTGCAGCATTCAAATATCTATGGGCCCGAGCGAAAATAACGCAATTTCGGGCAACATGTGCCAAAGATTAGCATTGGAGATATATTGATTTTCCTCTTTTTTTCGTCCTCGTCTATTTTCAGGGTATTAAATAAAGTCTTGAGTAAACTTTTAGTTGTCATCCTGCATTTGACGTTTATTTTATAGTTCATTGGGATTTATTTTTTTAAATTTCATAATATCTCGAGACGATTTCAGTTTTATGATGAAAATCGTGAATATTTAAGCAGAAAGTATACAAGATATACATGTAAAATATTTATTAAGATTTTGCTTACAAAATTTTAAATTTATATCATGAATATCTAGTTATTTTAGAATGTCCTAGTGAACTGTTTGCGCACATTTAATTAAACACATAATATATTTTTGTGCTTTTTAAGGCTTACTATATATTTCAGTAGAAAATAAACTAATATATAAAAGCTCATGCATTGTTTTTATTATATAGGGTGTTTCATAAGTAATAGTCAACAATTGTAGGGGTTGTAGAAGATAGTAAACTGAAGATGTTTAGTATAGAAACCTAGGGGTGCCGACGTCATTTAAAAAAGTTATGACTTGTGTAATTTTCTACATGTTTAACATGGGAGTCAACGGAGGTGCCCCTTGCGCATAGCACCAGCGTTTGTAAGGAAAGCTATGCGCAAGG
>JAQGAO010000379.1:0-36597 GCA_034697705.1 Ommatoiulus sabulosus | reverse complement strand
AACCTGCTCTAGACCAAGTTGCTATTTTCATTGCTTGCTGTTTCAACTTACTGTATCAGTTCTATACCAAAGTTAATTACCTTAAACATTAAAGTTTAGTTAAATTAAATATAACAGAATCCAGTCTCTACTTCAACCTAAACCCCACAAACGTAGCTAGATGGCGCTAGTGTCTAAGGCGTCATTTCTCCGAGCAGTCTATAGATGGCGCTACGTCAAAAAAGTCAGCTAACGCGTGTTAAAAACGTGTGAATTTGGAATATTTTCACGTGTATTTCAACGTTTTGACACGTTGAGAAAGTAAATGTTTTAAAACGTGTCATGGTCGTGGCAATGTGTTAAACGAGCGAACAAAATATGTAAAAAAAGTATTCAAACGTGTCTCTAAATGTGACATTTTCGAATACTTTCACACCAATATTACATAAAAATAACGTTTACACAAATTCGGGAAAAAACATGTTCACGTTATCAGACTACGGAAATAAGATTCAAGTGCCAACGACGTGCAAAACATGTTCTTGAACATATTTCAAACACACATAAAATGCTTACACGTGTTTTTTGTTACCAAATTTACACGTTTTAAGAACATGTTGTCAGAACTCGTGGAATTGTTTCAATGTAAATTTGAAATAATTATTTAAAAACATGTTGTCATGACTCGTGGGATTGTTTCGAGTGTACATTTGAAAACAAAAACATTTAAAAACATTTAAAAACATGTTGTCAGAACTCGTGGAATTGTTTCACGTGTACTTAACGTGTAAAATTTGGTATAATCATTTAAAAACTTGTTTTCAATATGCTGTCAGAAATCGTGGAATTGTTTCATTTGTAAATTTGGAATAACCATTTTAAAAAACATGTTCAAAACGTGTGTACAATTGAAATACTCATAAAAACATGTTCAAAACATGTTTTCTATATGCTGTCAGAACTGGCGGAAGTGTTTCACGTGTAAATCTAAAATAGACAGTTCGAAAAACATGTTCAAAACGTGTGTACATTTTAAATGCCCATAAAAAACATGTTCCAAACATGTTTTCAACACGTTCACTCGTGGAATTGTTCCACGTTCCACAAATAATCCGGACCTAATTAAGATTCGTTACATTTTCTTTAATCTCGGATTAAACCGTCGCAATTTCAATACAGTCGGATTGCGCCAACTCGAATTAGCTTCTAATCTCCGGTTAGATTAATCGGCGATTAAGTTGGTACCGAATGCCAAACAATTCCCTCAGTGAATTTTCAGTTAATCCTATACGGTTAGTGATTTTTGAAAGATTTAAAACCTATTTCTACCGAGATCGTTTACTAGTCTTTTAAGTACTTTTTTTGGAGAATAGAAAATATAAAAATTTGAAAAATTTTAAAAAAAAATTATTAGAACGTCGATTAACGAGTTTCTCATTCAAATCTTTATCTCTATAAAATAGCTGTGGATGTTTAGTTTTCAACGAATTTTCTACCTCTATATACGTAAGAATTTCTTGAATTTTGCCACTTTATTCACTAATTCTAGGCCTACACTTAATTCTCCCCCGCTCGCAAAAAATTGTGAAAAATTCGCGAAATTTCGCGACAAAAAATCGTAGAATTCGTGCAATTTTCTTTTAAATTTCGTGAAAATTTCGTACATACGCGTAGATTTCGATAATTCCCAAATCCACCTTTTTTTTTCGCGATTAATTTTTAGCGGCCGCATGAATTTTATCGAATTTCTCAACATTTCGTAAAAATCGTATAGGATATCCCCATATCATCAGCTAATTGTCATAACATTATGAATAAAATTTCTCCAAATTTCGCGAAATTTTCATGAATTTAGCAAATATTTTTCAAAAAATCGTATCCGAAGATTTAGAAAAATTAGCTTAAATTTCTAAAAATTTCCTAAAATTATCAAATATTAAACTAAAAAAAAATTGTTTAGGAATCGTATTAAATGTCCTAAAAATTCATAAAAATTACCTAAAATTTCGCAAAATTCCCTAAACTTAGCAAATAATTTGCGAAAAATCGTTTAAGAATCGTACTACGTTTCACAAACTTTCTAAAAATTCATAAAAATTACCTTGAATTTTCTAAAGATTCATAAAATTTAACTTAAATTTCCTAAAATTTTATAAAAATTCAAAAAATTATCTTGAATTTCGCAAATACTTCCTTCAATTTCTTACCAATTTCACTTTCCGGAATTCCTCTTTGTTCGCAGTTAATTCTGCATCTTTCATTCCCAAATTTGTTAAATAAAACCGAGAAATTTGCCAAATTTGTTAAATAAAACCGAGAAATTTGCCAAGTTTTTGGATAATTTTCATCAAAGAAACGTACTAGTTTACCCACGAAATTGGTCAAAATTCTCAAAACTATCGGGGAAAAAAATTCCCCGCGTAAAAATTTGCAAAATTTTTGTAAAAAATTCGAAAAATTTACATTGTTTCACAGATTTAGCATCTTCAAGTAATCCAAGCAACCATATTGAATTTCTTTAAAGGAAAAACAATTCCCCCGAACCCGCAGCAATTAACAAAACAACAATGTACATATAATTAAGTATTCATAGAGGGCGCTTCCAATCCGAATTTAAATTATTCTCATTTTCAGTATAGCGAAATAAGTACCAGATTTTATAAATGTCGGCCATTGGTCTTGTGTAGACTTTTTATTTTTATACATTACATTGTAAAAATGCTTTTTTAATCGAATAAACCCCAATTTTTCCCCTAAAAATGGAAAATCGTTTACAGTGGTGACATATAAAAATCGCAAATTTAACTTCTTAACGACGGAGTATGGATCGAACACGGTACGGGATGTCCCAAAAGTCATTTTACATAATCAGTTTTTACCCATTTTTATTCAACGTCTACCTCGTTTTTGGTGATTTTTGTGGATAATCGATTGAGGGCTCGAGAATTACTCGTAGTTATTTAAACGAGCGAGAGACATCCTGTACTTTTTCAATCGTACAGGATGCCGCGTAATAATTTTCAAATGATTTTATGAAAAAAATTGATATAATAAATGAGCGAGACACCCTGCACTTTCTGAATCGTACAGGATGCCGCGTTAAGTTTTAAAATTTTTAAAAGTTTTAAAATTTGTCTCAAATTGTCATTATTTCTAAAATTTGGTTTCGTATTTATTTCCAGAAATTTGGAAAATTTCAGATTACTTCTTGAATTTGTGGAAATATTTCCTTATTATCCTTTAACGTACATAATTTTATGAGAAAAATGATTTTTTAAAAAAAAAAAAACGAGCGAGACACCGTGTACTTTTTGAATCGTACAGGATGCCACGTAAGGTTTCCCGAATTTTTTTTTTAAAAAAAATAATCAAAACCGAGTTATGAAACGAAAGAAATCATAAGAAACATCAACGAATACAATTCTATGAAAAAAATGTAAAAAAAAACCGAGCGAGACACCCTGTACTTTTTAAATCGTACAGGATGCCACGTAAGGTTTCCCAAATTTTTGCTTTTCAAAAAAAATCCTCAAAACCGAGTTATGAAACGAAATCAATCATAAAAACCATCAACGAACACAATTCCATGAGAAAAATGTATAAAAAACCGAGCGAGACACCCTGTACTTTTTAAATCGTACAGGATGCCCTATAAGTTTTTCGCAATTTTTTCAGCAAAATCACCAAAACAGAGATATCAACCATAAAAACCATTATTGAACGTAATTTTATGAGAAAAATGATAAAAAACGAGCCAGACACCTTGTACTTTTTTGAAATGTACAGGATGCCGCGTAAGTTTTCCCCAATTTCTTTCCCAATAAAATCACCAAAAATGGAGGCATCAAAAAACGAAAAAGCAAAGTACGATAAATGTTGGAGAACAGCAGCACTGAAATCCTCATCGTAATTAAATGTAGTCTTAAATAGCCGTTTTATGCTCGATTCATCGTAGCCGTCATTCAATGGATGTTTCTTAACTATGCAGGGTGCCTCAAAAGTGCATTTTTTTATTTCTTCAGCATCTTCGCACCTCCCCCCCCACCTCTAATAGCTTTTGTGCCACCCTGTATAGATTATCTCTCCTTCCTGGCAGAGTAAACACATTTTCAGCGTGTTTTTAAAAAATCTATATCTCTATTTATCTCTATCTATCTATCTATATATAAATATATTCTAACTATTCTATGATAAATACCTGTTCAAAATATACATAGATCGATTATTATACGCCGGGACCTCGTTAAGACGAATGAAGATTTGTTCGTTTAAACCGTACTTCGCAATATCAGAAGTAGTCACGCAAAGTTCGTAATAGCCGATTACGGAATTCGTCTTAAAAGTTGCTGGAAACTCGGCGGAAATTCGAAGTTCTTCTTAACGAGGTTCCGGCCGTATATTTATACTATTAATGCGGGTGTTCCATGTGTTCTCGAAAAGGGGGGTTTTTTAATTTTATTTTTTAGTAGCTGGTATATTATAATACCGTATAAAAAACTATAAAAAAAAATACCAAATGTGTTATTACTATATATACTTATAAATGATAAAAAAAAATACAGTTGGAGTGTAATCGTGTGTATAAATAATACCACAGAGTATATATTATATATTCTTTCTATCGACTACTTTTGGGTATAAAAGTCTCTATCTTTTCTACATCAGATGAATAATTGTAACGCTATCATCAAGCTTTACTTTTTTATATATGAAAAGAAAACCTAAATATTACTATGTAAAAAGTACCGTTTTAATCTTAGAGGAAATATTAGTAGACCATTATTACGAATACTACTACGATTATTATTAATATTATTATTATTATTATTAGGACGTGGATAAGGGCGAGATGGATAAAAATGTGCGTCTTATATCGTCGATTAATTAATAATAATTTTAATGATAATTCGATTAACGGCCGTTTAATTTTCTACCGAAGCCCCGTTGCAATAAATGGACGATATCTGCGTAAACCGTTTACTCGTATTTTTTTAATCGTTTTCCTTTCCCCCCAAATTCCTCCTTTCAGTTTTTTCACGAATTCCTATAGATGTGCATCATTATATAAAATGCGTGTTTTTCATATTTGTTACATTAAAAGTTTTATTAAAATGTTTGTGAATTCTTAATAAATTCAACGTCTCCGATCTCTCCTTACAAAGCATCATTTCGGTCGCTGCGCTTACCGTGGAATGCAGCATCGGTTACCATGGTAACCCTTACAAAAATCTGAAGGTATTTTTTAAGTTGTTAATAGGTATTAAGTTCATTTAGGTATCGGAAAGGTATTTTTTTGGTATCAGGGAGGTTGGTTTAGGTGCAGATCAGTACCTTCTAAGGTATCAAGGTTTGATACCTTAAACGTTTCGGTTATTGATACCTATTTGAAACCTATAAACGACTAATTATTGAATGATACCTATTAGGAACCTATAAAGAAACCTACAATATACCTATCATAGGTATCTTTTCAAGGTTGTAAATTTGTGATACCTAAAACAGACCTTAAATATACCTTGATACCTACTAGATACCTGGAATCAACCAATATGATACCTAAAATTTTTGTAAGGGCTGTTGCGCATACGTTAATATAGATGGCGCTGGAATGAAGGGCCGGTCAATGAGATTTTAAGAGGAGACACCAAGCAGTTAATATGGCGTCCCTGAGACGTTAAGAATCGGAAGTACGTAACTTATAGCAAATTACTATGTGCTCGAAAACTACGGGGTTCAAGATTGCAACTGCGTGTTGTAAAATCGAGGTGAACCCCTACATTTTTGCGCCATTAACATCATGGCGTAAAAGGTGAGGTGATAAATTCAAAGACTGCCATGTCCTGGCCAGCTACGTTGGGTGTAAAGAAAGTTCCCCCATGCAACCCTTCCAATTTCCAAAAACTGGGTGCGTTTACTCATCTGGGGTGAGCAAGATTTAATGATATCGTTCCGCGATTACCTTTTATGTCCATGATCTAAAATTACTCCAAATGAGCCGCGGATAGGATTTAGCTATCAATAAATAATTGCTCCTGATGGAAGCCACGTACCTAGCTTAAAGCCGAAACGTTGATTGGAAGACTGACGAAAATCAAGTTTCGAAACGGAAATGGGTCAAATTCGTAACGACTAAGCAGCAAAAATGCAAAAGTTGACACCAAAAACCTACTAACGAGGCATATAGTAAAATGGTGAAAAACGAGGGTAGGCCAAACGGGTAAAGAAAAAAAAAAAAAAAGGAGAGAAGTAGTAAGGAAGAAAGTGCATCAAAACAGGGCAAGGTTCTCCAAAACTGTCTATATTTGGTGCAAAACATAAGGCTAGAGCGCCACACATGGGGTGCTAACCGAAAAGAGGGGGTAGAAAAGTATTCCGCACCGGACTAGAGGTCAAACTGAAAATAGGATTAACTCTGACATCGGGTGTTTGCGAAGGCGTACTTTTTAGTCAATGACATTCTGGTAGGTAGCATTTTTGGTTAAGAAAAAAAAGCTTCATTCAAGCAAGCCCAGGGTTAATTCCCCCAGAAATCTAATATTCAATTTCCCTGACTTTTCCAGGTACGAGGTTTTTTAACAAATTTCTGTGACCGATGACAAGTGCAAAATAGAAATATGTCAACGTTATCCACGATTTGCAAAATCGACACGGGACAACATTCTATTTTTTTTCAAAATTTAACATAGGGAACTTCGAAACTTTTACAAGTTTTGCAAATTTGCATATATACTCAGAAAATTAAGGCTGTCGAACATTTGGAAAAAAAATTGTACTCTTAAACGGTTGCAAATGTTCCAAAATGAACTGTCCTCGAAAATCTGTTCAAAATAATGCAAATTTCTCCTCATAAACTGCTCGAAATTTTATAAATCTGTACTCAAAAACAGTTGAAAATTTTGAAAATTTATGCTGAAAAAGGTTGGAAATGTTGCAAATTTATGCTGAAAAAGGTTGGAAATGTTGCAAATTTATGCTGAAAAAGGTTGGAAATATTGCAAATTTTTATTACGAAAAGTTTTAAAATATTGCAAAATTGTCTTCGAAAATCTGTTAGAAATAATGCGAAACTGTTGGAGATTTTACAAATCTGCAGCTACTCAAAAACAGTTGAAAATTTTGCAAATTTGTGGCTGGAAAGTTTTTGAGTAGCAACAGTTTCCAACCTTTTCGGTTGGAAACATTGCAAATTCGCATAACAAAAAGTTCAAACATATTGCAAATTTGCCCTCGGCTACTGGCACAAATTTTACAAATCTGTACGCCTACTCTAAAACAGTTTGCCATTAATACGTTGAATCTCCTTGACTTTTCCAGACATTTTAAAATTCCCTGACTTTTCCAGGTTTTCCATGCACTTTTTTTTTGGGGGGGGGGGAGGAAGACTGCCTTCATTTTTGGTCAACAGTCGAAGGTGCTGCCACGTCGACCAAAGACCCAATAATCCTAGTTTGTTGCCACTTGCTCAGTTCGTTAATTTCATGTTAACATCCAAATGGCTGGCTCATGTTTCAGACAGACACCGCAATGGCCGTTCTTCTGGAAATTCATTCCTCTTTCGCGTCCTGGACCATAAATTTGCATTTATGATTATGGCATTCCACTCGGCGATAGACAAAACAGGAGACAGTGCGTGCGGGTTTCGAATTCGCAGATCCATGTAACTGAGTTTATATACGTTTTTAACGAGTTGGAGTTGGCCGCAGGATGCGTTGCCCAGACGCTGCGGTTGTTTTCTGCGACTAAATACGAGAATGCTCCAGCTAATCCTCTGGAGATCCAGAGCGCCTGTGCAGGCGCTCATAAAACGCTCCAAGAAGTGAAAAATGCAATTAAAGCATTATTATTAAAATAATGTCTGGCCCAGGTGGCAAATCCGAGAATGGTATCACGAGTGTTAGAAACAAACAAACAACTTCACCAAACATTCCCACACGACAATGGCCAATAAAACAAACAAATAGCAACTGCTCACTCACTGGTTCATCTCGCAGTGTACACTGTATATACTGCAGGATTAACCATAAATTTCATGTTCAATTTCCCTGACTTAATTCTTCAGGTTTTGAAACGAATTTCCCTGACTATAAGACAATGTCAAAATTGCCATTCGCCAAAGTTATCCTTGATTTTGCGAAATCGACATTGAAAAATATTCAATATTTGGCAAAATTTACAAAAGATAATTTTGAAAAGTTTTCAAATTGAACACAGGACAATTTTTAAAAGTTGTCTTTAGAAAATGTGGAAAGGTTTGCAAATTTGTATTAGGAAATAGTTGAAAAATTATCTGCGGAAAAGATTGGAAGTTAATGTATACATATAAACCACATGTCCTCCAAAAGTTGAAAATGTTGCAAATTTGTGCTCGGAAAACGTGAAAAATTTAGCAAATGTTGTACTCGGAAAACGTGGAAAATACATGTACATGTATGTACTCGGAAAACGCTTACTGTAACATTTTGGCAAATTTGTACTCGGAAAACGTGGAAAATTTTTCAAGTTTGTCCTCGGAAACTTTTGAAAATTTTGCAAATTTGAATTGGGAAAATTTTTAAATGTTTGCAAATGGGTCCTGAGCTAACCACGAGGAGGCATTAATTTTGGTTCGTGACAACATTAATACGTTGAATTTCACCGACTTTTCCAGACATTTTAAAGTTCCCCGACTTTTCCAAGTTCCCTGACCTTTCCAGGTTTGGGGAAACCCTGTACTGTTTACGTCCGAAATATTTTTTGAGATACGAACTGTATCGCTACAGGGTCCGAATTTCCCAGCCTTAATTGTTCCTTTAATTGGGTCGCAGTAATGATTGAAATCGTTGGCCCCAGGCGCGTTAAACGTTGCGTTTAACTGCCAGTGGTCAAAAAGTTAATGACGGAAATCATGGTCAAATCAGTGGCCACTAAAAATCCTCGGCCCATTTCCCCGTCCCTTCATTTTAGACATTTCAATTAACTTGGATAAGCTTATGAGGAAGGGGGAATGGAGTAAAACGCCTACTCCCTAAATTGTTAAATTGCAATTTCGCAGTTTGGTGTACATGTATGTCCAAAAAGCGATATTTGATAGCTATTAACCACGCCCTGATAGTTGACCAGGTTCAAAATGGTTTTGGCGTGCCATAGATTAAACACGTGTTTGGTTTAGTTAGACTATAGAGCAAGGCCCTTGCATGTATTATTCATGCATGCACTTGAGTGTGATATCTTTTCTTTTTAAATGGTATCTTCATCACACCTCCATTAAAGGTGTACTAGAGGTTGTGGGGTCATCCATAAATAAAACTATCAACATACTCCTCCATGTAATAGCATACATTCAAACAGTCATCCACCCACCATTTCAAATTTTCGATTTGTAGAACTAAAGATTATGGAAATTCATCCCTAAAACAGCACCAACCAATCTCAATGCAATCTATGAGTCACGTGACACGTCTGGTTGCTTGAAACCGTAATTTCAACTTTGCCTCAGACCATGGTGGCATTTCCCAATACATGTACTCGTACCTTCCAAGGTTCGTACCTTCCAAGGTCAATGCTGTTTACACACCTGTTCACAGCAATTAAACTGTAATACCAGTTATTCGAGCTAATATGTACCTTAAGGGTCTGGAGATAGTCCAAGGCAACGGATAAAAATTGCTTTGGATTTCTTCATCAATTTCATGGTTGAGGTTAATTAAGTCTTGAAGGTTTCAAAAGAATGCTCACGAACAAGTGCGTTAATTTACGAAATGGAATAGAAAATCGATAATTTCAAAATCTTAAATTGGAAAATTTAATTAAAATCATACATTTACCTCTTCCTATTTATTTACGCAACGTATAAAGCAGGTTGCACAATTTCGCAGAATAGTTTACAGAATACAGAAACTTCATTTTCTACTGCCCTGACTTTTCCAGGTTTTCAAACAAATTTCCCTGACCAATGACAATGTCAAAATTGTTATACAGTATGCCAATATTATCCACAATTTAGCAAAATCAACACAGGACAATTAATAGTTAATATTTTTAAAAATTTACTAATGACAATTTTTTTAAATTTTACAAAATTAGCATGATATAATTTAGAAATTTGTATTCGGAAAATATATGAAGTTCAATTTGTCCTCGGAAACTGTTAAATATTTTGAAAATGTGTACTTGGAAACTGTTGAAAATTTTGCAAATTTGAACTTGGGAATTGTAGAAAATTTTGCAAATTTGAACTTGGGAATTGTTGAAAATTTTGCAAATTTGTATTTGGAAACTGTTGAAAATTTTGTAAATTTGTAGGCTTACTCGGACAGCATGGAAAATTTTGAAAATTTGCCCTCGGAAATGGATGAAAATTTTGCAAATTTGTATTGGGACAATTTAAAAAAATTTGCAAATGGGCCTTGAGCTAACCACGTGGAAATATTAACTTTGTATTGTGACAACATTAATACCATACAGTACTATGATTAAAACGCTGAATTTCCCTGAATTTTTCAAAATAAGTCATGCTTCCCTGACTTTTCCAGGTTTCCCATATCTGGAGTAAGCCTGCGTGGAATATTCGTTCACAATTTCTTAAATAAACTAATTTAAAGATTTCTTGGTGGTACAAGCATGCATGAACATTCATTCATGAGATGCATGAACATCTCAGTTTCCCAATTTGTATATACTGTAGGTGTCGCTGCATTTTCACAGAAATTATTTTTGTTGAATCACTATTTCACAGAATTCTTTGCTGTGTTTCTTAAACTTCCTACAATTAATATCTTTTCATAATCCCAAAAATAAATGTATTGCGCATTTTGAATAATTGCGTTTTGACATCATGCGAGCTAGCGCCACCCATAATTTTTAACGCAACCATCGCACATCACAGAAAATTATCAAATACGAAATATTTGTGATAAATATCGTTATAAATTTTCTCATGATATCATTTATCACGCGAATGCCAATATAATGTATACAGTACATGGAGTTCTTGGAAGTTTAAAGTGCAACGTGTCAAAGACGCCAAGTCATTTGTGACATCACGTCACAAATTCCCTTGCGGTAATACTCAGTTATTCGAAACAACTCGATAGAAAATTAACATTTCCTGGTACAACTAAAAACACTTATCAATAATTGAATCTTGACTCGGAGAGAATTACAGCTTTTCCATCTCCCCTTTCCAAAAAAATTTTATAGCGTAGAGGTGGGCCTGAAATGCATTATTGGACGATCAACGCAAACTGCGCATGCGCAAAAGCGATCAATGCATAGATTGGTAATCTGGTGCAAATGCGGATTATCCCCTGTAATGACACAGCAATTTGTTGTGACGCCATGCCTGCGTTTGGCGACATCTGGTAGCTGACATTCAAATTGAAACTTTTTGTATGTTTAAAGGAAAACAATTATGAGCTTACACAGGGTTACCCCAGAAATTTCATTTTCAACTTTTTTTTACTTTTCCAGGTTTTTAAGCGTGCATTTTCCTGACCAATATGACAATGTCAAAATTGACCCATGCAAATGTTATCCGCAATTTTGAAAAAACTGCAAAATCGACCATTGACAATATTCAATATTTTGCACAATTTAATAATGACACATGTGAAAAATGCGAAAAATTAAGAAATTTTACAAAACGAAAGTCTGACAAATTTGTATTCGGGAAACGTACAAAATTTTGAAAAGTTATACTTTGAAAATGTTTCGAATATTGAAAACTTGTCCTCGGAATCTGTTGAGAATTTTGCCAATTACTCCTCGGAAACTGTTCAACATTTTACAAATCGGCATGTACTCTAAAACTGTTGAAAATTTTGAAAATTTGCGCTGGAAATGGTTAGAAATCTTGCAAATTTATGTTACGAAAAGTTAGCAAAAACTGTGGAAAATTGACAAATTTGTACGTCGAACTCGAAGATTCGAAAAAAATCGAAAATTTGGCAAATTTATCCTCCGAAATTGGTGGAAATTTTGCAAATTTGTACTGGAAAAATTAAAAATTTTTTGCTGATGGGCCTGAATTAACCACGTGGAAACATTAACCTTGGATACTGACAACATTAATAAGTTGAATTTCCCTGACTTTTTTATAATTCATTCTTCCCTGAGTTTATATCCAGACATTATAAAGTTCCCTGAATTTTCCAGACATTTTCAAGTTACCCGACCTTTCCAGGTTTTCCTGATCTGGGAAAACCCTGTTACAGCTAGTGCTACAAAGTTATATAAAATTAAAGCACTTCCTTAATTCCAGCTGACTCGCCACTGAGATTAACATTCATCTATAGCTAGGAGAATGATATGCCAATAATCTGGACCAATTAATGGTACAATTTTGTTTGGTGAAAATTTCACTAATTTTCCGTTGGTTCAAACGTTCAGTCCCATAATTATTTCACCATTGCGCAGTCTGCATCAGCAAAGGCAAAATGAAAACTGTCAAACAATTGACGTCCATGGAGAGTGAAATTGCGCTTTACAGCAAATTGCCTGACAGTAATAAAATCGCAGCAGCCCTATAGAAAATATACATTTTCGATTACATTTTAGGAAATGATTTATCAGTTAGTTTCATATGAAACAACTGCCATTTCATCGCCGTTTCTAGCGGGGGTTCATGCACTGGAATATGGCATAGCGTGTGCGCCAACAAATCAATAGAGGGCCAGAGACCTTAAAACAGCTCTGGAGGACTTTTTCACGGTAATGTGTACACGAGCTGCCAGAGAACAGAATTGTACACTCGTTTTTCAGAGAAAATTCAGACGCTATTAGCAGGGTTCCGTGAAAATTGGATACTAATTTCCAAGAATTTCCCACATTCTGTAATCTGGCAAGCTCTACATCAATTCTCTGGCTGAATTCTCAGGAGTCAAATCTGAGGAAAATATTTTTGATATTATTGTTTATGAGATGACAACTTCATCAAAGCAGTTATTTAAGTATGACAAGTTATTTAAGTATTATACAAGTACGCATACATCAGTGTTGCTCATGAGTCGAATAACTTTTCAACCATGGCAAAAATTGACAACTAAAATAGACATTCTTAAATTAAAATAACTATAGTTTTATCGTTAATCGTCATTAGTCGCTGGATCCGGATAAAGTATTGGCCGATTAAAATGTTCAATCATGACTACATATGAATGACTATAAAATTGAAGACTAAATAACCTCGAGGCGAGGCTATTTTTGAATTTTCGACAGTGAAATTGATGACAAAATAGCCTCGGAGAAAATAGCCTATTGATTCGAATTTTTGACAGTTTGGCAGAATTTTCGACAGTTCTGTTAATGTTAGACAATTTTATGAATTGTTCGACAATATTGCAAATTTTTGGACAATTGCCAAGTTGTGAAAAATTTCGAAAATTTTAGAAAAAGTAACAAAATTGTTGAAAATTTGGTAATATTTGTAATATCTTCGAATATTAGAAAAATTGTCGAAAATTAGCAATGTCGAAAATTTGTAAAACTGACGAAAAAATTGAAAACTTGTCGAATAATGGCAAAATTGTCACAATTTTATTAGATAGTTTCCCAGTTCCATACATACGAGAAACATGTATAGATACGAATTAAGTTACAGTTAGTCGTTGCATATGCGACTAATGACCAACGAATATTAGTCTAATCTATATTACGAATAATCAATCATCAATCGAAAGAGCCATGATTATATAATGACTAGCCAAATCCAGGGTTCCCCCAGAAATTTCATTTTCCACTTCCCTGACTTTTCCAGGTTTTAAAAACATTTCCCTGACCAATGACAACGTGAAAAACTGATATATTTTCCAAAATTGACACTGGAAAATATTTTTTAAAATTAACTAACGACAATTTTGAAAATTGACATATTCTCAAAAAGTTAAAAATATGTGCTCGGAAAAAGTGGGAAATTTTGTTAATTTGTATTCGGAAAACGTGGAATATTTGTACTCGGAAAACCTAGAGAATTTTGAAAATTTGTACACGGAAAACGTGGACAATTTTGCTAATTTGTACTCGGAAACCGTGGAAATTTTTGCACATTTCTACTCAGAAAACGTGGAAAATTTTCCAATTCCTACTCGGAAAACGCGCAAAATTTTTCAAATTTGTACTCGGGAAACGTGGAAAATTTTGAAAATTTGTACTCGGAAAACGTGGAAAATTTTGAAAATTTGTATTCGGAAAACGTGGAAAATTTGTACTCGGAAAACGTGGGAAATTTTGAAAATTTGTACTCAGAAGACGTGGAAAATTTTGCAAATTAATACTCAGAAATCGTGGAAAATTGGGTAAATTTAAACATGGAAAATGTGGAAAAATTTTTCCCAATTTCCACTCGGAAAACGGGCCCTGAGCTGGCCTTGTAGAAGTATTAATTTTGTATCGCCATGACTGCGTTGAATTTCTCTGACTTTATCAAAATTAACCATTCCTCCCTGACTTTTCCAGGTTTTCCAGGTCTGGGGGAACCCTGTGGTATGTCCTCCTTCACCAGCAGGCTTTGATCTCCCCACTCAGTAGGATTCGTTTACTTTTGTGTCGTTTCTTACATCTTATGGGAGACCCCTTCGAATTGCAGTCCTATAGAATATGGTCTTTAGAAAAGGAACTGCAATTCGATTCCAAATAGCAAATTCCCAATTTCTGACAAAAGATCTGCTGGTATATCCTTCCATAGGTCCTCCATGCTGATGGAAGAATGAACTTGTTTGCATTGTGTATGCAGTTCATGAGAAAAACAAGTTATTGAACTGATCAATAACACGGTGCTTTGAGAAGAAAAGCGCCATGCTTGAACACGTGTTCGTTAGAAAGGATTTAAAAAAAAATCAAATGTGGATACAGGTGTGAAACCACCTGTAAGGGAAAATTCACAAATCGTCCATCATATAAGTTAATGTTAGGTCAAACACGATAAAATTGTTTATTAGCCCGCACCTTCAATTAAACTTAATTACAGCAACAAAAATGCAAAAATGCAAAAAAAAAAAAAAAAAAAAAAACGGGTTATCGTAGAAATTACATTTTCAACGTTTCGGATTTTTCCAGGTTTTTAAACGAATGTTATCCAAAATTTTTATAAATTGGACCCAGCACAATAGTCGGTATTTTGCAAAATTAACTAATGACAATTTTCAAAAAATTTCAAAATTAACACAGAAACAAGTTAAAAATTTAACAGAATTAATATGAATTTTTTTTTGGAAAATTCGACAAATTTGTATACGGAAAATGTAAAAAATTTAGTACTCTTTCAGGGTACAACTGTTATGAATTTTGAAAATTTCTCGTCGGAAACTTTACAAATGTGTACAGGAAAGCAGTTGAAATTTTTGCAAATTTGTGCTGGACAAGGTTGGAAATCTCGCAAATTTATTCAACGAAAAGTTTGAAACTTTGTCCTCGAAAACTGTTGAAAATTTTGCAAATTAGTACTCTGAAACTGATGAAAATCTTGCAAATTTATCATCGGAATAGGTTAAAAACTTTGTAAATACGGCCTCAGAAAAGTTTCAAAATGTATTTCTCTGAAATTGTTGACAATTTTGCAAATCTGTACTGAGACATTTTTAAAAAAAGCTTGCAAATGGGTCCTGAGCCAACCACGTAGAAGCCTTAATTTTGGATTGTGACAACACATTAATACGTTGAATCTCCATGACTTTTTAAAAATACATGTAAGTCATTCTTCCCTGACTTTTCCATACATTTTCAAGTAGTCAGACTTTTCCAGGTTTTCCATGTCTGGGGGAACTCTGTTTAATCCGAGTTTAATTGAAGGTTTCCAGAGTTGGTTACCCCGGTGGTTGCCTCTTGAAAAAACACTGACACACTGGCGAGGCAAGGTCGAGTGTTGTGTTGAGAATTTAAACACTTGCTATATTAATCTCTAAAATAAACACATTGAATGATACGCTCGAAGGCCTCCAGAATCAGAGATGACACGATTCACAACATCTTATCAACACTCGTGAATAAAATACTACACCATGGCTAGAAATTTTAATTTACTTTTCTGCGAATTAATAACAATATGAGTGATGTTGAGAACCTCGAGCCTATACCGCACCGTTTGAAATTTCCAGGTCCTGATTGATTATGAAGCGCTTGAGGTTCTACGAGAGTGCGCACATGACGCATGACTTGCAAGTGACGCAAGTCTTTGTTGTTTAAACAACACTGACGCAGCTGTTTAGGTACTTGAAAATTCCGCCAGGCTCTATTTGCATTTGGCAGGAAAAAAAAGCAATACACCCGGGGTAAATTTTCTAATTTGCTTTTATGCAAATATAATTAGCACTTTAGGTTGGGTTGGATGACTGATGACGGTAACATAGAGGGCACTTGGTTGCACCATACGTGACATTGAGCTGAAAACTGGTTCTATCGAATATTTATTGCACAATACATCTAGTATATATTCCAGAGCATAACAGAGGCATAGGACTACAGGGTTAATCAGTGTTCCCACAGAAATTTCATTTTAAACTTCCCTGACTTTTCCAGGTTTTTAAAAAATTTCTCTGACCAATGATAAGTTCAAAAGCTGACATACCTGTACATGTATTTTGCAAAATCGACACAGGAAAATATTTCGCAAAATTTTATTATTGACAATTTAGAAAATTAACATAGAAAAATGTTAAGCATTTAAAAAACCTTTGCATAAAATTGTATTTTGAAAATTTGACAATTTTGCATTCAGAAAATGTAGAACGTTGCAAATTTCACAAATTTGTCCTCAGAAACTGTTGCAAAGTTTGCAAATTTGTACTGCGAAAATGTGGCAAATTTTGCAAATTTGTCCTCAGAAACTGTTGCAAGGTTTGCAATTTTGTCATCGGAAAACGTGGTAAATTTGGCAAATGACTTTTCCAGTCATTTTCAAGTTCCCTGACTTTTCCAGGTTTTACAGGTCTGTGGGTACCCTGTTAATTCCCCTATAAATTTCATATTTAACTTCCCTGAGTTTTCCAGGTTTTTAAACAAATTTCCCTGACCAACCACAATACTGACACAAGACAATGTTATTCACGATTCTGCATATCGTGTTTTGCATCGATATTTTGCAAAATTATCATGAAAAGTTTTCGAAAATTTTACATACACTGTACATGTATTTGTAGTCAGAAATTATTGAAATGTTTGCAAATTTATACTCGGTAAAGGCTGCAAATTTTGAAAATTTGTACTGTGAAAAGTTTAAGATTTTGTCCTCAGAATATATTGAAACTTTCTCCTCGGAAACTGTACACAATTTTACGAATCTATACTCGAAAACAATTACAAATTTCGCAAGATTGTCTTAGGAAACTGTCAAAATCAATAGCTGAAATGTTGTCACAATCCACATAGCAAATTTATCCTCGGAAACTGTTGACAATTTAGCAAATTTATCTTCTGAAATTGCAAAATTTGCAAATTTGTACTGAAATTTAAGTGTGCATATGGGCCCCGAATTAATCTCGTAAAAGTATATTAATTTTGGATTCATTGTCACAACTTTGAAATGTCCCTCATTTTTTTCAAAATAATTCATTCTTCCCTGACTTTTTCAAGTCTTGCATGGGTAACCCTGGCTTGTGGATTGTGACAACACTAATCGTTGCAAATTTGCAAGTTCCCCGACTTTTACAGGTCAGGGGTAACCCTGATTGTATGATTAGCCATAAATCCTAGAAAAAATTTCTATGAACTGCACAATCTCCTTAAATGCCTATATAGTTTTATGTTTTTTGGCGCATAACTGCACAATGGTGCATCAAAATCATCATTGGTATCCAAGCAGCTATGTTTTTTGTCGCATGGAACCAGACGATAGCTCGTTTTAGGATGCGAAAAAAACGGAACTACCCGGGATTACCGACAATTCCGTGAAACTCCAGAGAACGTCCTAGACCAGTTTTTGTGCCTGGCATATTGTGATTTGCTGAAAATCACTGCGTTATTTCTCGACTGCATTTTTTTTTTTTTTTTTTTTTTTTTTTTTTTAAAAAAATGTCAAACAAACTAGATTTTTGCAATTTCAGCCATTGATGTTCACTTCATCTTCCTGACAACAACTTGACGGAATAAAAAAATGAAGACATGGCGCTAACAAAACGAAAGAAAGCTAATTTGAACAAAATAAAAAATTTCTCGACAAATTGGTGTTGAAGTGTTAGACCGTACTTGGTACAGGTTGTTACATGACACTTCAACTACACTGCCAGTTGTTGTGTTTCTAAATAACTTGATGTGCTGCACGCTCCAAGGATAAGTTGTATTAATGATCTTCCGTTAGATATCCTATTCTCTGCGCCTCATCTTCTTCTGAAACATTTTCTTAATTATGAGAATGAACTTGATTCTGCCACTGATCGATCCGCACCAAAACCGAAACAAAATTATTTAGCAGTACTGCATCTTAAAATACTGGCAAAGTGAATGTGATAGGAATTAGCAGCATTTTCAATCACGTAAACTGAAAAGTGAATCAGTATTCGAGAAGATTTAACAGGGTTTCCCCAGAAATTTCATATTCAATTTCCCTCACCGATGAGAAAATTGACATATACATGTATATGCCAATGTTATCCACCAGTTTTCATAATATACACAGGACAACTTTCTATATTCTAATGTACATTTTGATTTTAAAATTAGCGTATTATTTTTTTCAACATTTGTTACACATTTGTATTCGGAAAAGGGTGAGCATTTTTCAACTTTGTCCTCGGAAACTGTCAAAATTTAGCCAATTTGTCCTCGAAAACTGTCAATATTTTGGAAATTTGTCCTCGGAAACTGTCGCAATTTAGCAAATTTCTCTCCTCGGAAACTGTCGCAATTTAGCAAATTTCTCCTCGGAAACTGTCAAAATTAAGCAAATTTGTCCTCGGAAAGTCAAAATTTTAAAATTTGTCCTCGCAAAGTCAAAATTTAACAAATTCGTCCCCAGAAACTTTGGAAAATTTTGCGAGTTTGTACTGCATTTTGTTTTATTATTTTTTTTTAAAGTTTGCAAAATGGGCCCGGAGCTATCGAAGCCGACCTTCATTTTTGATAGTGACAAAATAAATACGTTGAATTTGCCTGACTTTTTCAAATACAGTAAGTCATTCCTTCCTGACTTTTTCAAAATACATGAGTACATGTAAGTCATTCTTACATGACTTTCAAAATAAAGTAGGTCATTCTTCCTGACTTTTCCAGATCTGGGGGAACCTTGTGCACTAAAGCTGCTGCCAAAGTACGATTCATGAAGCTTCAATCTGAGTACGCCTATATACAGCTACATGTATAGGCCCTACTGCAATCAAAATCATCAACTGCGATGAGAGAATCTTTTTGGAGCCGATCTTGCTCTATTGAGACTTTCATATTTTTTGGCATAGTTTTATGTACTGTTTTCATTTTTATGTTATTGTACCAGGTTGTTTTAGTCCTTTTGCATAGGGGGCACAAATCGGAGGTACTTATTCTGATGTTGTGAGGGGGAGGACATAAAGGGTATAAGGGTCTATTTGGATTTGCATAAGGAATCGTTTTAGGATAAATGAGAGGTTTGCATTTAGATAAGATGGTCTTTTGGTAATGTCTACCATCAGTCTAGAGTAATGGGTATGCCTCTTGAAATTTTGAATTCATTTTAGGATGTATTCATGCTGTTCATTAAGTATGTGTTGCGTGGCTATTTACTGTAATTGGTTTATTTGCTGTTCATTTAATTCAGACAGTTTTTGGTTTGTACGTGTAGGGCTAGAGCCTTGGATTATTTCAATAAATCCTTGTAATGGGTTGTGTTTATTAGGGGGGAATCTAGCCAATATAGTAATAGACAGCGGGTTATATCTTGTGCAGGCTTTTTGAGTGACTTTAACCAGAAGGCAAGAGTTCTATGTACAAGGTGTTTCGCTATGGGTATTAAGGCAAGTTCACTTGTAAATAAGTAGGAGGGAGTGGAAAAGTTTAGAAGGAAGATTCGTCTATAATATATTTCTTGTATTGTGGAGAAGTATTTACTATTTTCCCAGGCCCATTGTGGGGCATTATAAAGTAAGATTGGAAGTAGAAGGCTGTTGAAGAGTTTTTCATGTGTTGGGATCGAATTTAGTTTTTTTGAAGCGAATATTCGCAGCATAATTCCCAATTTCTGGTTCATTTTTGTTGTGAGTACTTCTATGTGTTTTTTGAATTTGCCTGTTGATTGGAATTTTATACCGAGGTATGTCCAGCTTAGTACGATGATAAGCGGAACTTGGTTCCATTGAAAAGTGTTTATATCGCATTTTCTTTTGCCACGGGCAAATATTATTATTTTGGATTTGTTTGTCTTTAGAGGAAAGGATATGCTGAATTGGATGATAAGAACTGACTGGGATTCAGCATCCCGCCAGCCTCCAAAAATATGGAAATTCGCATGAAAATCGACCGGAAAATGATGAATTTATCCGAAAAATCACTCGAAATTAGCTTTCTTTTATATTTAGGTTTCGATTCCGGACAGAAACGTCCAAAAACGACTCGAAAAAAGCCGTGAAAGTTAACATCTAGGTGCGAAATTGGTCTCGTCACGTGGTAAGAATTCAGCCAATAACCGAAATTGTGAAATACTGCGGTTTTCTGGCCACGTCCCGTCGGTATATATTTCACATATGGACGTGGCTCGCGGTCGAGATAACCCCACCCACCGGATGGTAGCCACGCCTCCGCTTTGACGTCCGAAAGTCGAAGCTCCGTTGGTTTGGTTGCGTTTGTATCCGCCGGTCGGTGCTAAAGTAAGCACGAGAGCTAGATTAGGCGAGAACGTCGTTGCCGAAAGCAGGGCCCATTTTCCGATTACAAACTTGCAAAAAATTTCAACATTTTTGTAGTACGGATTTGGCAAAATTTTCCACGTTTTCCATGTACAAATTTACACAATTTTCCAGTACAAATTTGCAACATTTTCCACTTTTTCCGAGCACAAATTTTTAACATTTTACGAATACACAATTTTTCACGTTTTGTTAGTATTAATTTGCCCGATTTTCCACGTTTTCCGAGTAGGCTAAAAATTTGCAACATCTCCCACGTTTTCCGAGTATACAAATTTGCAAAATTTTCCACGTGTTCCGTGTACAAATTTTAAAAATTCTAGGTTTTCCGAGGAGAAAATTGCGAAATTTCCCACTTTTTCCGAATACAAATTTTTAACATTTTAGGAATACAAGATTTTCATTCAATTTTTCTAATTTTCGAAATTTCTGGAAATTTGTTTAAAACCTGGGAAAGTCAGGGAAGTTGAAAATGAAATCTCTGGGGGAACCCTGATTTTTAATTCAATTTTTCACGTTTTCATTGGTCTGGGAATTTTTTTTTGAACATGTACAGTACATTCCACATGAGTCAATGGGAATCATTCGACGATTATAAAGTGCAAATTAAATACAGTGTGTATTCTCGATACATTTTTTTATACATTTTGAAACATGATTCGTTTTTAAAAAAAAATGAACAATGATGCTGCTACTACACGTAGATAACTAAGATATGCTATCAACACAGGGTTTTTCGTGGTTTTCCCAAGTTGTTCCCAGGTAAACACTTGCTTTTCATTAATGTTTGAGTACAAATTCTGGGATGGTGCCTGGCGTAATAAAACTTGACCATGACCGCATTTCCTTTTCCTTCATCAGGGAAAAGCCGCATCAGGCCATGTACTATACTTAATTAACATTATACCCTGGATACGATCCTCCTGCAGGAGGCAGCCCCCCTACTCAACAGAGGGGTATTAATTTGTCAATTAATTACCATTACTTGACCAGTCCGATGCTATTTTAGTTGAGGCGAGATTTCTAGTATTACAGGGTTCCCTCAGAAATTTCATTTTCAACTTCCCTGACTTTTCCAGGTTTGAAAAAAAAATTTCCTGACCAATGACAACGTGAAAAATTGACACTGGAAAATATTTTTTAAATTCACTAACGACAATTTTGAAAATTAACATAGAATTTTTTTTAAAAATTAAAAAAAAATTGTATGAAAATTTTTAAAATGGGAAAATTTTGTATTCGGAAAGTGTTAAAAATGTGTGCTCGGAAAAAATTGGGAAATTTTGCTAATTTGCACTCCGAAAACGTGGAAATTTTTGCAAATTAATACACAGAAAACGTGGGAAATTGCGTAAATTTGTACATGGAAAACGTGGAAAATTTTGCAAATTTGTACTCAAAAAACGTGGAAAATTTTGCAAATTAATACTCAAAAAATGTGGGAAATTGTGTAACTTTTACAAGGAAAACGTGGAGAAGTTTGTTAATCTATAGGCTACTCCGAAAATGTTGAAAATTTTTGCAAATTTTCACTTGGAAAATGCATGGCCCTGAGCTAACCTCGTACCAGAAGTATTAATTTTAGATCACCATGACTGCGTTGAATTTCCCTGACTTTTTCAAATTAAACCATTCTTCCCGGACTTTTCCAGGTTTTCCAGGTCTGGGGGAACCCTGAGTAAGTGCATTCGTGCAATCTTGCCATTGTATTTCATTATTTTCTAACACATGTACCATTTAATGACCCCTAAAATTAGTAAAATATTCCAGTCAGAGCTAACCTTAAATAAGTAGGCCTAGCCTAATTCAATGTTAGCCAAGCACAAAGTTGGCTAAAATTACTAAACGTGTCTTGCTTAAAAAAATTACATGTGCTTAATCCATTTATAGCCTATACAGTAGCCTATAAATAACAATTCAAGATTAAAATAGACTATGTTATCTAAAACATACCAAAGTCTTATCCAGTAAAACAAAAATGAAAAACAATATTTCAAAGCTGAACAAAATTTAACTGTAAAGTAGTTGGAAAAATACTTTTGCGAAACTTACCATGATAAACGTACATAAATACAGTATGAATCAGTAATGAAGAGGTTAATTAGGCTATAAACTATGGATATTGATATAATCCTTCTTTTTAAAATAAAATTTCAAATCAAAATGTGTCCACATTTAAACGACGTCCTAGGGCAATATCACGAATATGTAGTATAGACTGGACAATTAAGTTTTAATGCCAGTAATTTAAAATACAATGACAAACATTAAGATATAATAACCTGTAAAATGCCCATTAAATGATTAAACTATGCTAATTAGATGCAAATTCAATCAATGTCGTAACCATCGAAGGTCTAAAATGGAGAGAAACTTGCATGTCGAAATAAGAAACATGTACAGTATTTGTAATTATGTCATTTGCATCAATTCTTTGCAGTTTATTTTAAAAAAAAAAGATTTGAAACACATTTGGGGTGTCAATGAGTGGCTAAATAACCGTAGCCACTTTCCGCAATTGGAGTTATATCATATTCCAGGTATGGTATTTAAACACATTTCCCTGACCAATGACAATTTCAAAATTGACATATACCAATGTTGTCGACGATTTTGCAAAATCTACAACGTGGAATATTCAATATTTTGCAAAATATAGGCCTACTAATGACACATTTGACAATTTTTCTAAATTTACATTGAAAAATTTAATTTTTCTAAAAAATTTGCCTGAAAAAAAAATTAATTTTACAAATTTGTATTTGGAAAATGTTGAAAGTTTTGCAAATTTGTATTCGAAAACGTTGGAAATTGTGAAAATGTGTCCTCGGAAACTGTTGAAATTTAAACAAATCTACCTGCATGCTGGAAGAGGTTGGAAATCTTTGTTCACAGAAAACGTTGAAAATTTTGCAAATTTGGCGTCGGAGACTGCTAAAAACATTGCAAATTTGCACTTGCAAAAACTGTTCGGAAACTTTCGTAAATTTGTGCTAAGAAACTGTTGAAAATGTGTACATGTACTGGAAAAATTTTAAGTTAATTTTCAAATGTATTAATATTAGTGTGACAACGTTAATACATTAGATTTCCCAAACTTTTTTCAAAATAATTCCTTCTTCCCTGACTTTTCCAGACAGAAATTTTCAAGTTTCCTGACTTTTCCAGGTTTTCCATGTTTTCCAGATTTGGCTTTCGGATAAACAAAAAACCGCTTGAAAGTTTCTTAATTATTAGCCGTAGCCATTACCGGAAGGGCTAAATTGCGGCATCTTGTATTACCTGCGCATGCGCGAGCGCTTAAAAATCGGTCAGATAAAGAAAAACTCAGCAGGTGGCGCTATAGAGGTTTGAAAATCGCTCATAGGCCATTCGTGAATGGGACTATCAAGACAAACGGCTAAATAGCCAAATCGGCTAAAATAGCCTACAGGCCATGGTTCATATCTAACCACCCTCTATTATTTTTTGAGGAAACTGTCTTGTAAAATCTGCCCGAAAAATCTCCCTTTTAAGTATTCGCAAATTTGTCTCTCAAAATGCCGCAATTTACTTTATCACCCCCTACAGCGATAAAAGGGAGAAGATGGGGAATTAGCTTTACGAGCTCGTTAAACCCTCATTAAACCTTAACTTGATTTTATGCAACGCTAATGTCGCTTTATAGAACCTCTCAATAAAAGGACTTTTACTCGAAAATAAATCTGGTCATGCATGCCACGAATATCATCACACTTTTCGAATCAATAAATTGCAACGGTTGATTTTTGAATATACAGTAAAACCTGGAAAAGTGACCACCTGTTTATGTTGACCACTTTTTAGTGTATTTTTTTTCTAGTGTACATTTCCTGCATAAAAAATCTCTGGATAGTGACCAGTGTGTGTTGTCATTTTTTCTATTTTTACATTGACAATGTACCTTATAAAGTGACCAGATAACAGATGAGTCACATTGCATCTTTCTTTTGTGGTTTTTTACTATACATTTATTACAGTCTACATGTTCATTATTTTAATGTAATTCACGCATGCTTTGTATATAGTGACCAACGTGTGGTCACTCTTAACAGGTTTTACTGTAATTAAAAACCTTCCAGAACTAAGCGTGGCGTTTGTTCCAGCGATCATCTTGGCCCAATTTTTTTCCAAGAACTTGTACGACCAAGTCCCAACCGTCTTCCAGCTTTCTCATCGGTGTTCGTGGAATAGCTGCTAAATCATTTACGGAATCGCTGCCCTATAACATCGTTGGAGGAGATCATCGACTTTTCTGCATGCAACCCGCTTCTATTCCACGAATGTCCTTCGTCATACCTGTGGAAACCTTCCAATTCGGCACGACATACTGGGAAATGCCGATTCCGCGAAACTCATCAGCCAAATTGCGGAGCAGTTTTCCGCATGCACTTTATAATACGAATGGAACTGAAACTAGGTGACTAAAGGGGAAAATAGAGTGACGACTCATCTTATTCCATGATGCGTCAGCTGGATAGATTGCGTGCCACGTTTGGCAACTTCTTAGTCATGGAATAAAACCAATGTCCATGCATTGATCAGAGCTAACAGTTTCTTAGGCAGCGTTATTGGATCGCAAATTGGGGACTTGTACTTGTATTTATCTCAGATAGGCGTTATTTTGCTTATTTATGTTATTTTATTTGTTATTTCGCTCTATAGGCGATATTATGGCAAATGCGACCACATTTATGGAAGTTGTCGTCGTTTTGCCTGATTTTCAGATAATTCCATGGGTATTTCGAGAATCAACAGCAACCTAGAAATTTAGGAACCTCCCTCAAGCGGCGACCCTAAAAATCTTCGTTATCCAGCATTGCAAGTGGGATAAGAGTGGCGGCATTACGGTATTTTCAATGGTTTGTGATTTTAGGGAGTTTGCCAAAAAATAATAAAAAAACCCAGGTTCGAGCAGATGTTGTTTTAAAGTATTTGCCGCAGACAACGAGACCCCCACATTCCCACAATGAATCGAAACCCTTGAAAAACGCTGTTTTCGAAACTTTCAGAAATTTCATCGTCGGTATTTAGCCCGGCAAGTGGAGGAAGAGGCTATATATCAGTGCATGTACTGTAACGACATTGCAACATTCGAACTGGTTCAGTACAGTACCAGTGAATGGGGTGGTGAATAAAATCAAAACAGTCCCAAACATAGCGGCTAGCTAACATTGGTTTCATTTAAATTCTGAGCAATTATCCGCGATACGGCCTACCGGTATGCAACAAATTCTTGCCAATGACGAATGAAGATTTCCTCTTTAATTTAATCATCAAAAAGTGAGCATTCCGCGAGCATTTTAATATCCTTGTTAACGCGAGAAAAACGAGCATTTTATTCTTCTGAATCTGGATCATGGATCTATACACATCTCATTGATTTCTTTTAGAAAATTGGTCATTTCGAAAAAATGGTTATTTTATTACCACTAAAACAACGAAATTCCCAGAACGTGGATCACTTAAAAGAGTTAAACGCGCTTACAAGCAGACACCACGGATGTCTTTAATGTGGTGGACACAACAAGCTTCAATTTTCCAATAAGGATGCGAACTACCAGCGAATACGAACTTTGGAAGTGACGAGTGAACTTAGTGATGGTTGCAGAGCTGCCTCCTCGGAGCAATTTATACATGCAGTTTCCAAAATGTAGAACATATTCCACGCCTGTATTGACTGAGGGGAAAAATGAAATATTTTTGGCAGGTGGGGCACTTTGGAGAGGAAGTTTTCGGCGATATCGGATACACGTGACGGGTGGGCAAGTGCGAGCGAGAGGATAAAAATCGGAAAGGAAGTGTTCGCCTTGTCGCTTCCAAACAAGCGAATAAAGGAGCGGATTGTGCTATCCGTACATTAAAATAAAAAAAAATAAAAAAAAATAATAAAAAGCAGCCGGCTTCGGATCAATTTTCCGCCTAGCGTCGCTCCACTGTTCATTGTATTTCGGCAATTGTTAACACATTCACGCGCATACGGATGCCGTAAAAAAGCTCAAAATGGCCACCGAAATTCCATCTGGAACGCATTGCGAGAAAATCGAGATAAAAACAGAAAAACGCTAAAAAAAATTACCCTTGCCGAAGAAGCGAACAGAAACCCGAAAGTATGTGTGCATGCATATACATGTATAAACCTCGCCGCCATCGCTCAGAACTTTTCCCCGTACTATCGAGGGTCATCTAATTCCACTCTGATCAATGTCGGCTATAAATGCATAGGTCATCAGATGCGCCCATGATGCACGACGTCAACGGTCAATGCAGAATTGTTCGACATTTTTCACAATTTCCGCGACGATTCTTACAGCCCGAATTATCCTTTTAATTAAAAAAAATGAACACGTATATATGATATGCATGCTGTACTTTTCCTCTAAAAGTTATAATTCCTTGGTCATAAAGCAGCTGTTTCAAAGAAATTGCTTTTTTACTTTTATTATTGAAAACAATTACAATATTTATACATCTTAAAATAAAAGTTGACGATCATTTAAGTGGCAGATAAACGTGTGAATCTATCAATGTTGCCAATATATATTCATTACATTATTTTTTTTCCAAAAATGAAATTAAAAATATTAATCGACATCTGAAGTTGGAAAACTTTTGAAGTTTTTTTCCCCCATAGTTTCATGCCTAGTTTTCATTAACCGTATTAAAGAACAACTCGCCTTTCTTGCACACGCACTGGACTGCAGAATTCACAGAAGCCGACTTAGCCGAGGAAAGCTTTGATTTATGGGCCAATCTTCAATTCGTTTTATCAGAAAGTACACAAAATCCATTAATGTCATCCTAGTTTCTCTAAATATTTCGTTAAGCCGTCTGATTTTCGACGAAATCGCAATGATCTCAGAACTGAAAGCAGACAGAACAATTTTCGCGGATAAAAAAAATCGATAAAAGGGCAACTTTCCGGTCATTATACCCTTTTTATCATCTTCATCAACCGGTTACATAATTAATGAACGGTTCGCAACAGCGCCATGTTAATGGGGAAATTGCGCTGCATGAAGGGGGAGGGGTCATTTTAACAGTTATGTTACTGTAACTCATGGATAATCTAAAAAAAAATAGGTTAAATGCGGGAAAAGTAAAAATTTTCGTTCAGTTTTACTTATACTAACATATTTATGATAAAAGATAAAGTTATATAAGCGCTCAATTTTAAATACATGTATATATGCATGCAGCTTTTCTTCAGATGCACAAACAAATAAAAGTTACTTGCATTCCGTCTCTTAATATCTTAAAATGGCATTACATCTCCCCAAAGATAGTTTTCAAGCATAAAATTAACTATTTTCGACATTTTCCCGAAAATGTCGAAGGAATTTAATTGGGATCCTGGAAGCTCACATATTTAAAATTTTCTCCCTTTTGATTTTAAATTAATTAATCACTACATTTTTATCCGTCGTATATTTCGACCACTAAATGGAACTTCAGAAAAGTGACAATATTTAAGCGGCATAATATTTTCAAAAAGCCAGTAACAAAACACCCATACATGTAGTTCTTAAAGAATTCGTTCTGTACGGATTTTTGCTATACATGTGTACATGTACCAGTTCCTATCCGTGAGATCGTTTCATTGTTAAATCTACTTGTAGTTGCCTTTCCAAAATGGATCTTTTTAAATGCGACTTCTCTATAAGCGATTTTCTTATATCATATCTACAATGTACGACCGAACAAGTTGGCTTAGCATTGCTTAGCATTTTCGCCTTGCATTCGGTAGACCTAGGTTCGATTCCTGGGTCGGCTATCCCCATTGTGGTTTTTCATGGTTTCCCACAATACCTCCATGCAAATGCTGGGATAGTTCCTATACTGTATTAAATTGGCCATAACCGTATTCCTTTCCAATCCAACTCCTTATTTAGGTGAGATTTATAGAAATTTATAGGCTATAACCGGGAAGCCCACTATTTAAATTTTTCTCCATTTTAATTTTAAAATTAAACACCACATTTTCATACGTCACATGATAAATGTATTGCAAAGGTACGAGGGAATAGAATTAACTACACTGTATAAAGTGCGTTGCTCCTTTAAGGAAAACCCTTTTTGCTGAAACCCCATAAAACTTTTTCGTTGCTCGAGAGTCGAGCGTATACGTGGGAATGGCATCGATAGAGCGGAGGGTCTTTCATAAATTCCTCGCTGCATGGTCAGCGGAAGCGCTGAAGAGTGAGGAAGTAGGGTGCATGCACTGGCGCCGAGAACGTATCGAACCGTCAGCAAATATATGCACGTGAATATGGGAGCCCCGAACTATAATAAAAATCAATTTGTGGGTGGCGTTTTAGAGGTGCGTAATTGCGAGCAAATTCGGTTTTCAGCTTCCAAAAAAATAAAAATTCATCGCTATAATTGCCTTGCCTGCCAATAACGCGCGAGGGGTGGACATGAACAGTCACTGCATTTTTAATGGTCGACGGTAGTTCATTCAACTGTTTGTACAATGGGTCGCGACAATAATAATAATAATCATAATAACAATGACGAGGACAGGTCTAGTAATACGCGAAGCTTAGATGGGGGTAAACGAAGGACTTATATATAGGTAAAAATGCCGGATAAAGCAAATCGATTCATTGCCAATTTTTAAAATACTTCTATAAAGCATCTATAGCGGAAATAGGGGTTCATGATCCTCCGTTGGCCTATTGGTCAGAAGGGGGTCGGTCGACTCCCTCGTCAAACGATAGGGCAACTCAAGCGCCAACTGTACGAATGCGTAGATCGTCGTACTTTCGTATACTATAGGCGGAGCCAAATTTCTATATGTACGAAAGTTCGATATATATACGCTATCGTACCGGCAACGCTTGAGTTGCCCTATTATACACATGTATAACGTGATCTACGCCAAGTTCTGCGCAACTGGGGTAACTATTGTTCACAACAAAAAATGTCGACGATGTAAAAGACATCACATCTATAGTGTCCGCGTAAGAATAAGCAAAAGTTTGCAGAAATATATAGTTTCCTCTTATGAGCCTAAAAAATGCGCCCTTCATACAGGGGTGGCGAATTATAAAGACGTCTATATAAGACATACCTACAGAAAAAAAAATTGGCCATCTCCTATAGCTGTTAAGAAAATGCTAGGCAAATCATATGTAAATTTGGTCGCACTATTGGCGATCACATTTATAGGAACGTATTTTTTTTCCGATTGAAGAATTATAACTTCAGATTTATTCGCCCTCTTGTTGAATGATTCAACGTCCGAAAACCATCGATTAATTTATGAAACAGATTTGCAAGAGGTCTACAGCCTGTTAAGTTGCATGGCATGCATATTTCGTATTTATATTGAAATCTCAAGCCTGTCATATATACGTCAACTATAGAGATCATTTGAAGAAACAAACTTTCAGAATCAAGAAGACTATTCACGCTATTCAAGTCTGTCATGCATTAAAAACTGATTTATTGGGTTTCCAGGGGTTGCGAATTTCCATTGTGTATCATCCACACTCAACCAGGAAAAGTTAATGTATTAAAAACGCGACGCTCTATAATAATTTATCAATTGCTGATAACATAAAAATTAATGTTTAGTACATTTGAAACATTTTTAAGTTAGGCAATGGAAATTAATTGTTCGTTATTTAGCAATAAACGTGCAAGTGTAGGATACGCAATCACGGTTCAAAACAGTTTTGAAATAAGGGAAGTAGCTTGCATGTATTTTTCCTCGAAAGTTAATCCTGTCAAATTTTCTATTCAAATCAAAATACGGATTGCCCTAATACCGCACAAACAAACATGTATGGTGCACGTTACAAAACGGCACTGTAAACAACAATTTGAACAGCAGTTATACGAATCGTACTTTGGCAGTCGTGTGTATAGTCACGTTACAAAATCGACACGCTAATTGGCTCCCCCAATGCATCCCTTTTTTCATACGTGACTTCTCGACTGTTAAAGTACGATTCGTAAGGCATTTGTCTGAGTATACCTATATGCGAGAACTCCAATGCTAAAAATAAACAAGGAAAGCAGTTCATTGTTCAATTATTGTAGTTATTAAAGAAAAAACTTCAATTTAAACTTGAAGTTCGTACACTACTTAATTATAGGAAGATTATTCCAATCCCTCGAGAACTGTACGAGCACCCTGTAGACATGCACTGTATATGCAAATCAAGGCGCAATTATACTTAGTGCACAAAACCTAGTCAACCTAGCGCTTATGACGTAGGCGGGCCTAATAGACATATTATTCCCAAGGAAGGGCTAATGGCGGCCGAATTAAGCCTAATTAGGCTAATTACATTGGGCTGAAATGTAAATGCGCGCTTCGGGGCGTGGACTTTGACGATACATGTATTTCAGTGAAATAAACAATAGGTCGTTAAAGGGCTTCGTCAGCCCCTCGGGAAGAAAACTTGTCTCTACTGACTCCAATTTTTCTCGTGAGTATGATTTTTCGCGACATCTCAGATTGCATAATTTCGAAAGATAATTTCGTAAAAATTAACTTTCATCGACTCCAAGGGCTTTATAGAGACTGAATAACGGTTCGCACTATAAACTTCGACATTTTCCCTTGTTGTGACCACAATAAATCTTAAAATGTTGATAATAACTTCGAAAGTGACAACTCGATAATTGTCAATTTCCGGTTCCACACTCAGGTCAAGCGAAATGAGCTCCATATACAGTAAAAACGACATACATGTATCTCATGCGGCTAACACACAGCATAGTTTCAACTGAATGATGAAAGTATTTTCACTTTATTTTACAATACAAACCCACAAATTAAAGCTTACTTTATCTCAAAATGAGGTGCTCCGAATATGATAGATGCCAAGTTGCATTATAGCTTTAACTCATAAAAGTGTGGTGACCATGATTCTATTTCGTTCAACAAAATTAGAAATTGATAATTTTCTGTAGGTGCCTGATGATCATATGGCATGAGATGTTTCCCTGAAGTTTCTACCAGGGACGGATTGAATACGAGATGCGGTTGCCGTCCCACCAAGGGCTCCACTTCCTTGGGCATCCCATGGAAGAGGTAAAGCCTATATAGCACTTTCATTCATTTGGAATACAGTGCACCTGCCATAAGCGCCGATTGACATGAAATTTATTTAAAAAAGATAAAAAATAATGCAAAAGTTGTTTATGCGTCGTCGCTGAACGATGAGCTTCGTTTCCAAGGACCCGGGACGGGCACACCGGACTATTGGGCAAAATGTCAGACGGTATATAGTGCTTTTGATACTCGTCTGATACGATCAGCAATTTGCAATTATAATGCAACGTTTGATCATCGATTTGCACTCGGGGTTGGTATTAACCCATGCAGTTATAACCGCCTGACCCAAGAGCCTGCCATGGGTCAAAGGTCAACTGAAACAATTTCTTCCATCTTATCCCAACATCGCCGAGCTTTCGAACGACGTTTCAAAGCCAAAGTATCAATCGTCGAGAACGTCGGCAAAGCGACGAAAAAGATTCGTAAAAAAACAAGCAATTTTTTTCGGGTAACATTTTTTTTTCTCTCTTATCACGGAAAAGAGTGTGAGCAAATATTGAAAAACAGTGTGAGCACATGGCCAGGCGCACTGGCGCCTTTTAAAAGGCTGTCAAAGGGAAGCGCTCCGAGATCCCCGACAAGGATTTTTCAACTGCCGAGCCAGCGCATTGGGGAAGGAAGCTAGAAATTGCATTTCGGGACGATTTTCCACGATAATTAGCTCCGGAAATAGATCGGAAACTCGCTAGGTTTATTTTCGACTCTTTTTGTTTTTCGAATGCGCACGAGGATTAATCGAGAATTTGAGAGGAAAAAAAAAAAAAAAAAAAAAAAACGGCAACTGCAAATCTTAAAAAACCCGAATTAAAAAAAAAAAGCTGCAGGGAGTGCTTGGAAAAGAATTTTCTTACCATGGCTAGGTTTCCCTCGGTGGTCAGTTTGACCCCGGCCAAGGAAAACTGGCCGAACAATTCGTGCCTGCTCTTTACTTCGCCATATTCCTCCACTTGCACTTCCAACTTGGCCTTCTCCTTGGTGGCCGTGGAGAACGGAGAACGCGCCAACAACACAGCAGCCGCGGCGAACACCAAGATAATCCGGGCGCTCATTCTGATGGCGGCCGCATAGTCAGGAGCGGGAGCGCGACCAACGACAAAACAGCGCCCTTTGCAACCATTTTCCAGCTCTTTTCCTTTTCGATTTTCCGCTCAAGCGACAGCCACGATCATCGACGGCCGTCTCCTCGTCGAGCCATCCGTCGCGTTCATGGCCGAGTCCGAGCAGCGATTAAAAAATTCCTTCCAAAACATATCGAACGCCAGCACGACCAGGAAGGAACTGCATCACGTGAGCCGGAGGCGGAGCGACGAGCGGGGTCACGTGAACGGACACCCACAATCCCGTGCGTGGCCGCCAAATTCGAATTCGAGGTAGCTGCCTAGAAAATGAAAACCAAAATTAGAAAAAAGTATTCTTGAAGGACCTTAATTTGCAGCTGTCTGGAAGCATCCTTGGAAAAAAAAAGAAAACATCAAATGAGCCGACTCGGATCGCAGTATCTCGGATTTTCCGAATGAAGGAAAGAGTCTTATTACTGATCAGTCAATCTCGCTCGATCATGTTCTGGGCAGCTTTCTGAAAAGTCACGAATTGCCGTACGAGGAATATGTTGGGTACTCAGGCTAAAGCTTTGCGAACCGCACTTTGGCAGTCGTGAAATCAAAAAACCGACACGGTAATTAAAAACTTCCCTCGAGGTATTCGCTAATCTCAAACCAAGCAATGGATTCCTTTTCGTACACATGACTTTACGACTGCGAAAGTGCGAATCGCACTTAACACGAAATGTAGTGTCTCAATATAATGGCGTACAAGTATTTGATATTTTATTTGCTTTACACTAAAATTAATTAACTTAAACATTCGATTCGGCATGATACCATGCAGCCAGGTTTTGGATGGTTTCATTAGGATGATTGTCCCAAGCCTTCATTATTGCTTCGTTCAATGCATCAACTGTTTCGTACTGTTGATTGTTAGCGTAGATTGTACACACCATGCTTCCCCAATGATTCTTGACAGGGTTTAAATTCGGTTTGGATGAGCCAATTGGTTTTATTCATATTGGCACAGTTTGCGGATGACAACAAGATTTTTTTCCGAAATGAAACTTTGGCGGAAAAAGTTTGATGATATGGGGTGCCTTCTCAGTTATGGGAATACATTTAAATCCTCACTGCATCTTTGGTGCCTATTTGTAGCGATTTCGTTGTAAATGCTTTATTTTTCCACAGGACAATGCCAGAATACATGTCAGCAATACAAATATGGAATGATTGCATCACCAACGAATTGACACTAAGGAGTGGGCCGAGTGGCCAGCTTGTGCACTAGATTTAAACACTATCAAGGATCACTGGGAAATATACTTCTGCGTTGTTTCTACGCTTTTAACAATCAACAGTACCAAACAATCCAAAACTTGGGTATTACAGAATCCTGAATCGAATTTTTAAGTCAATTATAATGAAAAGCAAATAAAATATGAAATACGTTGTCTTTTTATATGGATAGCTATAAGAAACACTACATTTGTTGTCTTTTTATATGGATAGCTATATAAGAAACACTACATTTCGGGTTTTACAGTAAAAGCCGGTTATTTCGATCACTTTGGTTCCAGCGATTTTGACCGTAATAGACGATGAACGTCAAAAAATACACTAATGCACTATATACCAAAATAATTTGCTCTATGTATTAAAAATACACATGTATTTACATATTTTTAAAATTATATTTATTTAAAAAAGCCTGTTTGCTTCACCAGCTGAAATTTAACTGTCTAAAATACGCATAAAATCCATATCAGTACAGCCGCTGTTGCGTTAGACGTTTATGCCCTATTCACAGGGCGGGGGCTAGGTGACGTTTATACGACATTTGCAACCACATCCGTATACCAGTTGAATGAAGTTAGTCCAACTTTTCCAATTTTAATCGTTATTTTGGGTAATTATTTAATCGGTATTTTAATTATTTATTTTTAAAAAATAAATTCTGAATGTTTTGATCGAATAAAATGGTTGACCGAATTAAGCGTGATTGAATTAACAAGCTTTCACTATATTTCAATATCATAAGATATTTCTAAAGAAATGCATTATATGACAGATAGCAAATACTGTCTTGGTCGTCCTTTTCATAGGTATTCATTGCATTTCTCTGAATTGTACAAAAAGCTCAAAATGCTGAACTTATAATTTGATCGAGGTGGCTGTATACATGTAGCTATGAAATTAACTGTATAAAGGTAATAGTTACAATGTATTTGCATGCAAACGAAAGAGGAATACTTTTATATAGGCGACATGATGTCAAGCCATAATATGGAGGTTTTTGCGAAATTTTACGAAACAGATATTTACTGTTTTTTACACGTTTTCAGCATGACAACTTAGGGTAACCATGGCTACGACTACAACATGGCACCTATGACAGCGTGCCGCCATTTTGACGTTGTTTAGTCTAAAATGGCCCACCATCGCCGCAAATATCGCCATAATAACGTATTTCATTTCAAAATCGCATTTGTGCGAAGTAATGTCCACTGTTGTAGCCCATTTAATCCGCAATTAACTCGCACCGTTGTCAAATATACTTAAAATTCAAGATTTCTGCAGTGCGTGTGACATTTGCAACGGAATGTTTCAGCTAGCACACCGCTGCGCAAAAACCTGATTTTCGATCAATTCGGCGCGCAAATCGTCTCGGGATGCGCGCCTCTTCTAACTTTTCAAAAGTCGAACTCGAAATTGGCGTAAAAGTACGAAAAATGTGGCGATAGCGTCGTTTCGATGGCTTTTAAATTTGCAAAAAATTCGTCCGGAATCGATTTTTTGTTTCCCGGAGAAATGGCGGCAACGTATAAAGCGATGGGAGTGGCCCATTTCACCTGAAATTGTTGCACGGAAGGGCAGTGCATGCAATTTAGAGACCGACCATGATAAGATACAGAGCAACACTGTCAACTGTCAGAAAATCTCCGATTTCTCCAATTTTGATCAAAGCTGTAATTTGTGTGGTGATTTTAACTGCAATCTTCGCAGGGATTTATTATGGAATTGATTGGCCAGACTACCAATTTACACAAGGGTCAATGGAAAATTTTTATGCAAATCGGCCAGTGTCCATTGCTAACTTTATGGCGAACGAGCTGCCTTCTGCTTTGATTGCGAGGGCAAATGACGTCGTGATTCTGGAAAAAAGCGTCAATATTTCGGTAGGTCCTATTTCCTAATCTTAACTTTAATAACAACGCAAACTTCCTTCGCAAATTATACCATCCAGGTATAATCAGTGACTTTTTTATATTTTCCAATTTTTAATAAATTGAAAATTTCACGAAACTATCGATTACCCCGCAAATAAATCATGTTTCATAGTGGGATGCGTGTAAATTAGGCGGCGGTATATCAAAAACAGCGTCAGAAATTCGGAGAATTGACGATATATGCGAATGGATGATATATCGCACCTCGCCATCACAAAAGTGACAACTCTCCAAAATTGCCAATTTCCGGTTTTAAAAGACTAACGACCCATCTGAGGTTATCGCAACTTCGATCATGTTCAAATGGAGCCAATCACAAGGCGTGCAGTCCCACGTGTTGCATATGTAAGAATGGCCAATGGCAATCGAGCGTCATATATCGGCGTAAGTTGCGCAATCTATTAAGCTGGTCATACACGAGGCAAATTATCTCTGGAAACATGGCACGTTCAAAAAGTTCTGTTTTTTAGAATGTG
>JAQGAO010000378.1:0-36626 GCA_034697705.1 Ommatoiulus sabulosus | reverse complement strand
GTATGTGTGCATGGCTACACTTTTGACCAATAGTGATCTGTGTGCCACTCTGTGTCTTACAAATCTGCTTTCGGATTTTCTTACAAATCTGCTTTCGGATGTTCTTGAAAGCTTATAAGCGCTTCTTGTAAGCTCAGCCTGTCTCGGCTAAGCTTTCTTTGTGCGCGCCCTCATTTAAAAAGCATGCCGCATTCTTATCCCGCTTGGTGGCGCTAGTGCACGTCGAGTGATAAGCGCCTGCAATAAGCGTGCTTCTTGCTCGCACCCTTTTTTGGGTGCACCCAAGTTTTTGCATTCCAAGGCGGAAGTTTCCGTGATATTTTTGCAAACAAATCTTTAACAACCTCATATGCGAATTGTTTTTTTTTTTTTTTTTAAATTTGCCCAAAACAGCATGTTGGGTATTTGATATTCTCGCAGAAAGTAACAACATATTTACAAATATTTTTGACCAATTTGGAATAACCATGGAATTATTTATGTTTCACCAGAAGATATACACGATGTAAAAAAACACATGTTTTTAACGCGTCTCATTACCGCAAAGGTTAACGTACACTCTGCGTGAGAAGATAATTTTCATCTTGTTTCGGACTCACAAGCCACGCAAGCTGAAGCGTCGAGTTTAACCTGCATCAAGATGCATCTCCCGTTTCATCTTCTGATTCACAACGAACAACAGAAGCATCTTGCTTTCGAGTTAATAATTTGGCGCAGCTTTGCATCAGTTTGCTTTACTACGCGAACATCTTGCCCGAAGATATTTTCATTTACATGGTGGGAATTGCCCATCGGAGCACGTGTGCAGAATTTCAAAATCCCTCGTCTCATCATTCCAGATCGCGTGGTCCCTTTCAAACGCATAAAAGAGAAAAAAAAAGTATAAAAACAGGCAAGAAATGAAAAGTGGCCATTTTGGGAATATCCTTCGCGCGAGGTAGGACTAGGTTTGATTTCGGCACTTGTTTGCAGCAGGAAGAAAAACATAAATCCTCATAAACCGTAGATGGGACATAAATTGCGCTGCAGTCAGCCTCCTTTGTAGCCCAAATAGTACAATAAAGCAGCCACACCGATGAATTAGCAATGTTTCTCTAGTCATAAAGTCGCCTAGCTGAATGATGTTAAGGGGGGTAACGGCGCTCGTACCAACAGCCAGCCCCCAAACCATAAAACTATGCAATAATGCCTGTCATCACAACTGACAACAAGCCACCCACCAATAATCTATTAAATCCAGACGAGAGGGCCTTAAACGAATATATCGATTTTTGGTATCCCATTCGCCCACTCCCCCCTCCATTTCCTCCTCCCTCATTTTCTCACACCCTTCCATCCTGCCCTGACTTTTTCTTGCATTTGCATCGCCATTACATCGCTATCAAATTGCGTTCCTATTCCCCTCTCATGCATTTTATATCCTCATCAACATGGCGCAATAATCGAAAAACACACGTCATTATTTTAAGCATTATGCACTCATTAAGTGTTGCATAAGAGGCGAATACGCTCGGCCACCTATCGGGAGACACTGGCAGCTGCTCTTAAATTACTAATTAATGAGATCTAATTGCGACGTTTTTAGTCCCGGCTGAGTTCTTTCAGGGCCCCGAAAAAAAAAGATGAACCCCATTATGGGCTAACATTTTTGATTCATCGTCAACATTGAATATCGTATTTCGTATTAAGATTATTAATTCGACGCTCGTAACCCAAATACGTTCGCCTATAATGGGGGCTGCTAGGATCTTAAGTTTCCTTTAATTAAGCTACAAATCAGGATTTGCATGCAATTAGCGTATGCGGGATGGCGTTCAACAAGTATTAAGACGAATGAAAGGAAGCCACAAAAAAACGAGGATTAATTCACGACAAAGATCTTAGATTCAGCATATAAAAAAAGACGAAGAAGGAATACGCCAAAATGGCGTCACCCAATAGCGAGAAGAGAACGACAACTTGAAATGTTTGAAAAATATATTTTTCCAAAGCAAGATTTGAATTCGTTTTTAAATTCTATTGCGAAAAAAACACCTTGCATGAGTTATCTGATGCATTGGCAATATTTTCAACGCTGCGAATAAGCATACGTAAAAAAATGTAGAATTCCATATTTGTCCATACTGTATATGGTCACGACCACGCATGACTAAGAATACTATTTCATGTATTTGTCAACAAATTCTTTATATGGTCAAAAAAGCTTCGCGTATGGTTCGTAAGTAAACATAATCATATTCAAACGTTGTATAAGGGCAACTTAGGGATCATCCATAAAGGACGTCCTGGATTTTTCTAGGTTTTTAGACCCCAACCCTGTCCGCCATTATCCTGTTTATGTAAACCCCCTCCCCCTACATGCCAAGTTCAATTTTGATAACAACTTGTTGATTACGTAAGCAACATTTAATATGTTCTTTATAAACTTTTACATTGAAAATATTACCATTAGTGAACCACAGACCTACAGAATATTATAGGGAACAAGGAATTTCCCCAAACAAAATAGCAAACCATCCAGTGTTAAAGGCCAAAATGAATTCTCTCTCCTTCATGGGCAGTAATGCATTTAATAGCGGATGCAGGCTTAATTGTAAGCTGAATAAATCAGCAAATTTGCCTATAAATTGACTAGCAAGAATACAAAATCAATGCAATCAATTTATCATCTAAAACTGATGACAGTTTAAGCACAAGTTAAGACGTCCACTTTCCTTGAACCCCTCCCCCATGTGTCCCATTTTCACAAAGCCCCCCTCCCTCCCTTTGCCGGACGTCCTTTACGGATAGCCCTTACATGGTCCTGTCTTCATTAAATTGAAAATGATTTTCACTGAATACTGACAAAACTGCGTATGAAAATGACTGATGAAAATGGAATATGTACTGTATATACCATATCCGTTTGTAGCATAGGTGCAGACCAGTAATTCCTCTCGTAGCATACAAAAGATGTTATTTTTCCGAAAACATTTTCAGCTACATCGGGAATGCGGGCTGATCGATGAAAGGACAAAAAGGAAATCTGCGTACGTTTTAATCTATTAATCGCATTTTTGATCAAGCTAAATTCTACCAGCTAAAGCAGAGGAAGGCTTAGCATCTGAAGAGCCAGCAAGGAGACAAGACTCCCACTTATTAGACGAGTCAAAAGGCTATCTATTCAACGTGGAATTAGCACGATAAATGTCTTCATTAAAAACTGAAATTAAGCCCCGAGCCAGCACTGAATAGAGGGCAATTGAAAAAGATGGTCTACTAGGTTATTAAAAGCAAACGAGGGCTTCGCGAAGCCAAAGCACCCAGGGATGTCGCATTTAAAAATAACATTTCAATTGGTTAAAGCGTTGATGAATAAGTTTCTAACATTTGAAATGACACAAAAAGAATTAAAATAGCTTAATGAAGATTTTTCTGGGTTCTTTCACGAGTAAAGATTCATGAAGGAATTTAAAGTGTACCGAACATCATAATAAAAGTTCGCTGTTACTATAATGGTTGTGATTTTAAAGTGTATGAGAATCGCTCTTGCTATTTAATTTAAAATTCTGAATGATCCAAAACATCGTTCTGAAAGATATTTCTTTAGCATCCATTACGGACATCTGGCATTGTTAACATCTTTTTGAAATGCCCTTCACATTAGCGCACGCTGGAGTCGAGCGCCATGGCGCATTGAGTCAATTTCAACCTTCTTTATCACACATCCGCCATACGTATTTCTGATGTCAACGAGAGGTCAACAACCATTTCCTATACTCGTAGAAGGGGTCACTATGATGCTCTGACATAGATCTTGTCATTAGTCGATCTAATGGCCTTTGATCGCTAGCTACAAATACCACAAAAATTGAAAAGCATCGTAAACTTGTTAACGAATTAGCAGCTTCAAATGAGGAAACAATATACGCTCGTACATAATGGATCATTCAACACGAATCAGAATATGTTTAAAAAACAATATGCACGAAATAATACGAATTGGTATCCCTAATATATCAATATTTTGCTAATTTGAAAATTATCTTCATAAGTCAAACATAACCGAAAACAAGATCCAAGTTCCAAATTCGAAATTTGCTCAATGCATTATTTCTTCATATTTAGTGAAAAGCTTAACACGTGATTTCGTCTAGTGCACATTTCAGGCGATTTCTCCCTCGTGAATTCCCACAACACACTAATGTAATGCAAATTCAACATGGTTACATGGTGGAATTTCCATATTTTTACGATAAGTTAAACTGATGAAATTCATTTTATTTTAATTCAAAAACAGCCATAATTAAGCCTACGCGGAAAGTTGCATTTCGCAAACATCCTCTCTCACAAAAAGAGAGAATCTTTTTCAAGTTTTGATCATCGCAGATCAATTTCCAGCCAAAAATAAGGGATGTTGGACTTCGGGTATGAGGAAAGCCACCCACGGTATTACGTATTCGGGCTGACGATGCAATCACCCCCGCAACAAATGTGCTTCCGCGCATAAAAAAAGTGCGATTCTGGCAATTGCAACTCCACGGGCTAGCCGATGATAAACGGATTAGGCTTAAATGTTATTTCCTTAGTTTCGCCCGACTTGGTTCGCAACCTATCGTTCGGTCCCCGCGTCGAATCTGTTGACCTTAGATATAAGGCTATAGCATCACACACACCAATTCCTTCTAATTGACAAACGTCAAATGGGCGGAGAGAGAAGACGGCCATCGCGTCTCACCTAGCGACGGTCATCTTCGCAGAAAACGCAGGAAGGATGAGCAGTTCCGGCCTCAAGCTGGGCCAAATAGGATTTCTTCCACACGAGAAGCCGCGCGAGGCATCACGGGAAACGGACGCCATTTTGGCCGGATTGCCGATGGCAGTATAGCGTGGGCATGCGGGTCCGCTCGTTTCCGATTGACCACCGGATTAAATATAAACAGGAAGTATAGAAGGTTTTATTAGCTTTCAAATGACAAGCGAAAAGCAATGCCTTCAGCGCTGATTTAATTATCCGGGCGACCATCTTTTCCCTCATTAACCGTTCAGCTTTTCTGCGCAACTGCTTCGACTCCGAACTCAAGTTAAGCGAGTGAACACCGCGCAACGTTGGCGCTAGTGGTCTTTTTGGATTCAACAATTTCAACATGGCGATTTCAGCGCATTTGGTTTTCACTTGATTTATCCAAACGGTCTTAAAACGCGAATTTTGTATGCGTGTCCACGAATGTTTCTGTAACACGAAGGAATTCGAGTTACATTTTTGAACCTAAAACGATCTGAGATTTTACGAATTATTAAGGTATCCCACTTTCGATCGGTGATACACCCACTATTAAAAACAGCTTTTATTGAACGGGGTTCATTAAATCGGCGTTCTTTTGATAGTGCCAATTTCCATAAAATTGTCGAAATGATTATTGCAATATTATATAAAAACAATATAGTCAAACTTCCTGGAGAGAACTTTCCTTGCATATTTAGATTGGAAATGGACATGAAAAGTATTAGTTTAAAGAATTTTTCTATGCGAATTGGTGTATTTATCCTTCGTTTGATGAATATTATCTGTTTATCACTTGCAATGTGGGTATTGGTTTTATGATTGCGTTTATTTAATCGACAATCTTGACAACATTTCCCGGAAGTTAACTTTATCGTGTTTTAAACCAATTTCAATGCGTTGGAAAATCGATCATTAAGTGATGGGCGGAGTAATTTTAGAATACTAATCAAAATTGCACATCTGAGGTTTTATAGATTATCTTAACTATACCGATGCAACGAACAAGGCTCGCTTATATTCCTTGTTATTGATTTCCGTTTGACATTCATTTTGAGGCACCCCTCAGCCTCCGCAATTTGCCAAGTTGCGCACGCTCATCTCTCCCATTTGAGAATTCTGTTCCAGTTATGGCGAATTGCGATATGGCAAATAAGGAGCGCGTTAAAATGAGCGAGAATAGCCTCTTAAGCTAAGAAGGGTTATGTCTCTGAATTGAGGCATCTGACAGCGGTTAAGAAATCCCCCAATTAGCGATGCTATGGAAGTGCGCGAGGCGCATCCATATTATACGGAATGGATTTTTTGCGTCAATTATTAGCGCAATAGGAGTCGGTCCCATTCGCTAAACACGCCAATAGCTCAGCCAATTAGAAAACAGCCGTCAGATTAGCTCGTCGCTGAGCTAACTTAATAAATCAACAGCAAAAAGGTTGCACCGCAACAACGGCTTAATAGTTTAATCATCAATTTATTTAGCGTTTTGCCTTTTCTCCCATTAAGTTTATAGACGCTGAGTCTACGAAGCCATTCATCGCAGGATACATACACGTACGAAAGTACGAAAAAAAGTCCTTTTTTGGCAGAAAATCTTATCAAAATACGTGGACCGATTACGAGTGATGCATTGGCGGCTTACATCTTTAACGGTTGGTTTCCCTGTACAGCAGAGGTGCTAGCAATGATTGCCCCAAATTCGATGAAACGCATGAGTATTTTCCCGTATATTTATTTCTATAGCTAATATAAAGTTCATTAAATTAAGCCTAGAACCTTAAATTAAATATGGTTGTCTATCGAACAAATATATTCAAGTTTCCAAGATTCCAAGTTTCAAACTTCACGAATCATAATTCCAATAGTGAACATAAAATGTTTAAATGCACTTTTTGTTTAAAAAAAAAGCATGGTTTTCTTATTCCAAGTTTCATAAACTAATGCTAGCTTCGAAAATTATTAGTTTAGTATGCATTCAATTATACAGCGCGACTAAAGAACTTAACTTTTATATCCCATTAATTAAGTTCGTGTAACCGAGCATTAAAGTTTTAGTCATCACCAGATTCACAAACGACATTATATTCTCACAAGGCAATTATAAAATTACACAAAAGCGAATTTAGATTTTTTGCTAGTTAAGGCGAATTAACTTTTCTTCCTGCGTTTATTTTTTACGATTTAAAATTTTAAATGATCAAGCTATTTGAATTATGTCCCAGTTCATTTACCATTAAGCGTTTCTAATATCTTTAAACAAATTGGGTAATGTAAAGTTCTACGTTGGGGTATTTTTCGTTTGAAAGCTGTCCATGTCAATTATACCAGGAGTTTTATTTTTTTAATTTGGAAGAAAAAAAAATGCTTTACAAGAATCGCCTTACTTCAACCCTATAGGAACAAAATTCGGTCCTAATTGGCAGGTCAGGCGAAGTCTGGAATTCTTTCCACCAACGATGGAAAACGTGTTTTTACATAATTTCCCTGTTCAGCAATTGCATCATTTTTTTTGACAAGTATGAAAATTACTCGAGTAATTTGGCATTTTAATTTCGTGGCAGCGAGGAGCAGCAGCTAAAAGTCACGATCTTCCGGAGAAGACAAAGCTGCGATGCTGAGAACCTTCGCAGCGAGTAATTTGGCAATTTCCATCTCATTATTCATTTGCTACTCAATTTCAGCGCTACGGGTTAGGATATGCTCGCACTTCGCTCCGTGCTCGATGCATTTCACTGAGCAGCGAATGGACTGTCGATAATGCACCCTGGCAGCTTCTTTTCCCGAAGAGGATCTTCCGATAGTGGTTTATACACCGAGATAAGAACATGGTAATAGGGTAATCGTAAATTGTAATTACAGTGAATATACAGGGGGGTAAAAAAGACGAAAGAAATGCATAAAACAATGGCTGTAACGCGGGAGCCAATTACGTGTCTCGTATTAAGGACACTCGCCGAATAAAAGAGTCTACTCCTTCTTTTTTTTATCCCCCTCCAAATCTCATCACGAGCGTGCACTATTGTACTTCAGCCTGTCATCCTAATTAATTATATTACCATCACATTAGGCTCCGAGATGCAATCGCATTATTTCGTCCACTTTGCGTTACTTTTTAATTCGTTATAGCGTACGAAATTCGCTACACCGGAGATACCATTTTTTGTGGAAAAATATAATCAATTTGTAAGTATTTTCGAAGGATAATTTATAAGTGTACATAAGAGTGCATGTAGTTTAAAATTGCACGTTCCACGATTACATTTCCGTGTAGTTAAAAAACAAAATTCGAACAATGCCGCGTTACATTTCGAACTATTTCTACAGTATTATATATATGCATTAATGTTTAGAAAATAAAACTATGAAATGTGCACTTTTTTAAACCACCACAAGATGCCCAACGAATTATATTCTACAGTACCTGTGAGTCGCAAATTCACTTATTATTTGAAGCAGGAGTACTTTTATACAAGGAAGGAGTTTTACCATTACAGACACGACACAATTTTTGAGAAAAAAAAAAGGGTATAACTTCATCTACGACAAACCAAACTAATCAGATTAAGTAAAGGCGCTTGTACTTCGTGCCCCTTAAGTTTAAAAAGGAAATGAGAAGTACGCCCATTAGAGAAAAGACAAAACTAATACTACCAAAAAAAAAAAAAAAAAAAAAAAAAATGGTAAAACTTAATCCCGAGCGAGATCCTGTCAAATTACATAACCTCAATGAAAAATGTCGAGATGTCGAATTTTAAATCGCCCATATCTTTCTAGGAAACGGGAGCGAAAGAAAGACAACTTCCGCCTGACATAATAAATTGAGATCAACTGTTCCGCCTTCAATTTCTAAAGGCCAAACACGGATTTTTACATCGGTGTCAGACACAACAAATTGGAGTTGCGTGTAACGACGTAGCGATAACCTCTGAGAAGTTAATCCCAGTAGTCGCTGGCATGACTGCATGAGTAAATTTTATCATGAAAGATATAAAACATGATTTCGGATCAACTAGCGCGCTTGGCCATGACGATTATGTCATAAACCATAGCGTATTTAGTCCATGTACCAATAAGGAACTGCGCGGAGTACAGTCAACATTCCATTCGAATTCTTCGACAAATGCCTGAAGATGTCTCTGTGAAGAACCCAAAATAACCTATGGTACATATTGGCACCGAATTAAACTTAGGTTGTGCCACTTTTCAGCGGTATCCCTGCACTATTAATGGTACAAAGTATTTTTCTTTCATCGACAATACTGTACGGTAGACCTTTTCCAAAGTCCCGCCCTGTTACGAAATTTCGGAAATTTGTATGAGTTATGTTTTTAAATACGATATATACAAAACTTTAAATTCTTTGTTGGCAAAGAAACAATTCCAATGCTTTCTGAGCATTGGACTGGCTTTTGCAAGACCAAACTGATAATGGCATTTCAACGGTCCCCCATGTCATTGAAAGAGCTACAGCGTCGGAGAGTTTTCTGACTGATACAGGAAACTTCCCCAATAAAATGGAAACCTGGTCAATAAATGATGGGACAGTCCAACTGCCCTTCATTTACGTGAAAGGTTTCCGAATCCTTTTCAGGGTGCAGATCAATCTATGATGAGTTGTGCGTGCAGAGTATACAACAACAAAATGGCGCCTATAGAGATGCACTTTTGCTATGACTTGGAAATGGATAAGATTCACCAAGATAACTTTCACGAGCAGACGACAAGCAGATGACGCGGTCCTGCCCCGCCCAGATCAGACAAAGTGGGGTACTTCAAGATATACCGGCATAAGGTGTTAAGGCATACAGTTACAAAAATGAATGCCTTTGCTATAGATAAATTGTGTGCATGCAGCAGGCGCATTCGTTCCATAAATAATTTTGCGTTATTCTTTTATTTAATTATTTATTTAAAAATAAACGAGAAAATTCACACAATTTTTGATTTGCAGCGGCAAAACCGCATCAAAATATTTACTTTCGGATAAAAAATCAAATCATGGGTAAGTGAAAGTATCTCATGGGTCATTTTCTTAGTTTTTAGAATGATGCTCCTGATTAGCGCCACGATTCTTAGATTCATGTACCCCACAACACGTCCACAATGTAAACCAAGTCACATTAGCTACGCCCACGAGATGCGTGACGTCACACGCAAGTTATCTATCACCACGTGCACGCCATACCAGATTTACTTAAATAAAAATGTTACGCGCTCTCAAATTTGGAAGATTCTATCGCGATGCAAAATATGCTCTCGTTTAGAGCGAGATAAAATTACATAACATTATTCGATACCATAACTAATAAACATATGGGGAGCCATGTTTTGCAGTCGAAAATAAGACAACAGAGTCGTGACAGCGTTGAGAGTAGCGCGCGAGCCAGCCATTATTATTGAGGGGCCATCACTTTGGGTCTCTTCACAAAGTGGTTTGGACGAATGCCAAATCCAGTTTCGTATCTTTAATCTCCGCCATGATTCTCATGCGGAAAAGTACGTCTACTCCGATTTTCCCAGAATCTCTCCTTTCCTGGAACCGAGTAGATAACTTATAGACCCAAACATTCAACGTGAACTATTATTACTTCCAGAGCTTATGCCACGCATTGTCAAAAGAAAGAAATTGAAAAAAAAAAATGTAAGGATATGTCAAATTCATGAACAGGTTCAACTTTTCCTGTTTAAAAAAGATTTTTATAACATCATTATAAGCCCCGGGCGCTTTTTTAAATTAAAAAAGAAAATGCATTCAATAAAACAAAAAGAATTCCAAAATGTCAACGTCTGGGAGAGGAAACGAGTTTTATAACTGCTTATCAAGTAGACGCGTGTAATAAATATCCCGAGCTACATAAACGCCGCTCATGTACAGTACTTAAACTTATAACTTGCTAAAAATATTCAAATATACATGTACATCTGTGTATATAGAAATCACGAATTCAATCGTGATTTGCTGCATTTTTCTAAATTTAGAACTCCATGCACATATAATTTAGTGTCAAAATAATGAATTTAAATATGAGCATTGTAACTGGAAATATTCGATTGTTTCTTTCGAAATATTTGATTTCCTTGGAAATCATCCAGCATGAGTATAGACTTTAAAACAGGCAGGGTTTATAGCATTTATTTGCCATCTTCTGGGAAATGGAAGAAAATTTGGATTTTTTTCACGGAGGTTATGATATGCAATTTATGAAATTCCTTAGAGTAACAAATCTAGGTAAAAGCCGTTCAGTCTGCCAAACGATGTCATTTAATAGTCTGTTTTCTCTGAATACAGAAAGTTCATTAATTACGTCATCCATAAAGCTCACTGAAAGCTTTCCCAGAGCGCTTTTCAGATATGCATGAGAACAACGATATGATGAATTCATGAACCAGACATAACTCCATTTTCATACGTATAGTGATGTATACATGTACTGTGTATAGGAATAGTTAGAAATTAAAAATTTGAATTGTTCAGAAAAAAATGTCATTGCTGAATGCCATAGAAATCTCTGCAATATTGGGTAACAATAAAAATCATTAATTATTAGAATTATTATACTTCTCGTAATTAACAATTTATCAGCTCTTCTAAATGAAGAAATTACCCGGGGGAAAAATGCCACCCTTTACAATTTAAAACTATAGATTTGTTCACATCCTCTAGGCTATGAAAGCTAGCAATTTCTTTTACAATTTACAAATGGTTTCAAAATAACAAAATATGAGAAAAATAAAGTGATGTTGTAACATTTTGGATAGAGGAAAATCCGAAAGTTATATCTCGCGGGTCTTACAAAAATTTGTTTACGAACAGAGATCGATTCCTAAACTGGACAATGTTTCATTTAAAACCCGAACATAACTTTGAAATTATTGTTATTCTACGGATATCACAAATGAAAAAAGATCGAATCGAAAGTACTCCAATGCTATTTTCGTACAAGTTTTATGACCCAGGAACTCAAATATATAAGTCGTAAAAATTGAAAAGGCTTTCCCTTTTTTTTCTCAAATACTAAGCTTTTCATTTTAGCAGCCAATTTCGCCAGTAAAATGTACTGAAAAATTCCCACAATCCTGCCGAAAAATATTCCATATGCTCTATATCATTAATATCAGATCAACCGAAGCATGACATATGACATGTAATGCTATTGTTCATATAGTGAACAGTATGTCTTAAAATTAGTGTTGTCCTATCAAAATGGGATCAAATGCAACTTGAAAAATATTAAAATATATACATATGCGAGCTTAGCATTATCAACAAAGTATAAGGATTTCAAAATATGCAAAAAAATATGGATTTAATTACTTGTTTAATATGCACAAATAGAAAAACACTTCTCAAGCATTTCTGTACGTCAAAAATGGGATATTGTAAATTGGATAAACAGCTTATCTATTCAAATTTGGCACCATTTCCCACGTTTCACCCGAGAATAATCAACCCGACCATACATCATATAAAAGATGCTCGAGTTAATATCGTAAATTTTCTCGTACGTGTAAGTACAGGTCATTAATGCGCAAAGAGGGTATGGGAATTCGCCACTTAGCTAATTGTTCTTTATAAGGCACGTCAATGATCTCGAGTAAAAATAATTTAAAGGCTCATAGGGCTATAATTATCGAATCGTTTAGTGCCATGACATGCAGCCGAAATGATATAAAAGTGATAAATGAAGCGAGGAAGAGATAGGGAAAAGTGTGCTGGCAACGAAAGCAAGTTTTCGAGTGCAAATATTTTATCGTCTTGCCAACTTAGTTGAGCCGCGTGAAAAATCAATAGGCTCTATATACCGTCTTCCTATTCATTTCTACGTCCAACAGCTTTCCTCCAAATTGAATAAATTTAAATCACATTATAGTGCTACCAAAAATAAAAATTGGGCACTGAACCGAGATAACAACCCCCCCGTCTTTGCGCGAAAAAAAAAGCAAATTCCCTTATACCGAATATATTTTTATTTATGATGCAATATATTTTATCCACGAGAAAGTTTTTCTTACTTTTCCTGGTCAGCTTGACAACGTCTTAAGACAGCCATAAAGCAAATACCATCAATGATAGTAGATTCGAAAGACGTTTGATTTAAGAAATGCATACATTTGCAAAAAAAAATGCGTATAATTACTTCAAATAAAATGATTTGTTCTGCGTAAAACATATTTTTCCATGTTATAAAAATAAAAAACATGAAAATACAATTGTAAATCAAAACGAACCATTTATTTAAAAATACCAATTTAAAAAAAAATTGTTCGTTCTTATGTTGAATTTAATCGGAAAATTTATACATGTATACCAATTTATGCATTTTGTTAAAACAGGAAAATATTTAGAAAGCTTAGCCATATATTACATTCAATTTTTGTTGTTGTAACACACATGCAATTTTTCGAGTGAAATAGTTAGTGTTTATTTTGAGAATACATTTAGAAACCATTGCAAAAAATGCATGCTCAAAATACCTGCAATTACTTATGTTTCTGCCAATGTTACCACAGAAATATTTAGTTTGGGAATTAAACAGGAAAACGCGCGTGAACTGATAGTCATACTGTGAAAGTTAGTATATTTATGTTTCAGATTTGACTCTTACCTATAAAAAACACAAAGCACCCTGGTGAAAATATTAGAAAAAGTCGTAATTTAAGCAAGAAGAAAGTTCTGCATTCTATGGATTAAACAAAAGAGTGCGGTACGTTGCTTCAAGTTAAAACTTTAGTAAGCAGAGACATCACCTAATTTCATTTCATGTAAATGAAATAAAAATTAAACCAGATCTTGCCGAGTTTGAAAAAAATACTCCAGCAACACCATTGTCCAATTTCCAGTGAAATGATAACAAATTACATATTCTACAGCATCCACGCAAGGAGCATCAATTGATAGGGATGATGAAATTACTCACGTGTCCATCGATAGATAGGCCGTTGGTTTCTGTGGACAGGTGGTCAATCGGAGATGGTAAGCAGGAATACGCTGGTCAGACAAGGAATCATAACCCACATAGGGAGAAAAGGTGATGCGATAGTGTGCCCAACAAAAGCATCGTTTTCCGGAAATCGCCATTGTCCATCGTCGCCGGGTTGCAACAGCTCTAAAGTCAACGTGACAGGTAATCTCTACAACTGACCGGCACAATAGGGCCTGGCCAAAGAAGCGGAAGATGAAGAGGAGCGACAATAGCAAATACCGGAAGTTGTCAAAGAGGAAGCGTCCGGGCACGCGATGCCAATGCCCAGCTCCAATTTCTGTCCATCGCAGTAAAATCGATGTCAAAAGACAAGAGATTGTTCGCCTTGCATCGCGCAGCAGTTTTCGGCAGTTGAGATCTTTCCTTTCATTGTCACGTGTGATCTTGTTTAGTTCATGTACGGTGGCTCTGACCGGAAGTAATCGTGTTTTTTTTTTCTTGTTTTTTTTCGGATGCTTCGATATTAAGCCCTGTTTGGATAGCAATGTTGTTGCTAAATCGGTCATCGCGGTCACCATAATTTTAGCAATTTTGTCAAGAAAAGTTGGCAAGATTTCTGGCATGTTGAAGAGCGGATTTGGTAGTTTCGATACTATTTTCGCCGTCTTTGCCGAACGGCGGTCAAGCGTATCTCGAGGGAGATGTCGTCAACGTTGCAACTTCGGCAAGATTTTGAATTTTACCATTATTTTTGATTCTGGTCTAACGAAGTTCTTTGAGGAAATCTTCACCTAGCATCTTCGACAAGCTGACCCGCTAATCGTCTCAGATCTAACTTTGCAGATGGATCATGCAGAAACAGGTGAGTCATCAAGTTGAACGCTGCAGATTCGGCAAGATTTCTGCCTCGCAGAGCATGAATCTTCGACGAAATGGATATTCTTGACATCTCGAACTGACCTAGACGAGTGATGAAGAAGTTAACGTTGCAGGAAGCTCAACGTTGCATAATCAAGTTGTCTGCGTATGGAGGCGATTGAAAACTCGGAGATGAGATCTTGTTAAGGATGACGACCACGGATTGGGGTTCAATTTTTGATATGCAAGTCGGATAGTGCAGAGATTTCTACATTTTTCGAACGGTCAAGCGTGACTCAACGTTGCAAGATCAGTAAAGTGATGGTCGGACGCAGAATTCGACACGATTTCCGCTTGCCCTACCCGTCTCTCGAACGAAAGCAAGAATCTGCATTGCCGAACTAGCACCCAGCTAGCATCTCCATCAACCGGGCTGCCTCGAGGTTGCTCGTCCAAGAGCGGATGTTGGCACGTCTCCGTCCCGACCGCCACTGCCGATCGTCGTCGATCGCCGCCGCTCGCTCGCTCGCCATCAGCGCCACCAACGAAGAAGTGAACTCGTAAATCAAACGCTCGCTCGTTAATATGCGGCCCGCTTTATTGATTCGCCGCTATTCCGCTAGGCTTAGACACAAACGCTCGCAGCGCCACCCGACGGAGCGCGGCAATGCGGTTGCCCTGGCGACCGCGCCATCCCCTCGCATCCAAAATGGCCGCCTGATATCCTCATCTCCGCTCCTTGCGAACATCCGTAATTACGAATCGATATAATTTCGCCTCTCCAGACCCCCAGGGGCGCTGCGAAAAGCGCTACCAGCGACGACGACATTTCGCTCTAACGAGCAATGAGACCGGAGGAACGGCAAGTCCGATGAGCCGAAACGGTGCTGGCTGCATTACGCATGCACCAATCCGCAAAACACGGAATAAAAAGTGCGTTGGGCGAACGCGTGCGAGTGAGTTTTTCTGCAGCGATCCTGGTGGTGGAATGCTAGTGGAATGTTACCGGGACATTTTTAAATCGGCAGAGGAAAGGGCGAGAAAACAAACATGAAAGTGTCATAACGTCCTGAGCTGGTTTCGTGGAGCCACATTATTTTCAGGGTAATTTTTATGTACAGAGAAACTTATTACTGCACAAGCAGTTATGGCCGACCCTCGAAGAACTCATATGCCAACTTTCTACATGGTTTCCTGTCCAGCACTGCTTCTTTCGGATGTTGGTATCAAATTAATTGGCGTTGAGCAAACGGGTTTTTACATTCAAACTATACTTCGTTCCAAATTCAGTCTGAAATGTCATTGGTAAAAAACGACATATTTTGCTCCTTAACCGCCCTGCTAAATCCTATTCCATTCCTCCCGGAAGTAACAGGATTTAAGTTATATTAACAGGTTGTCGTTGTGAGAAATTTGAAGGAAGTTACGATAATTTTCGTCCCGCAAAAATGAGCCCATATCTTTGTGCACGAGCACAAAGAACGCTTATTTCACGTGTTTACCACTCGGCGTTCACTAGCGCCAACAAGCGGGATAAGAATGCGGCATGCTTTTTAAATGAGAGCGCACACATAGAAAGCTTAACCGAGCCAGGCTGAGCTTATAAGAAGCGCTTAAATTATAAGCTTTCAAGAATATTTGTAACATTCTTTTTTGGAAATCCGAAAGCAGATTTTTAAGACACAGAGTGGCACAAGATCACTATTGGTCAAAAGTGAACCCATGCACATATGTACCGTAAAAACGTGTCCTGCGCTCATCATGAGATGCTAATGCGCATGTGCAAGGTTTTACGTGGAATGGTTCACCTAGCACAACGCATACAGTGGCGCCACCAAGCACGCTGACCATCACGATGATATCAGCGTTCATTGTGCACCCCAAAACTGGAAACAAGAAGCTAAAAGGCATTCTTTGTACTCGCACCCTAAGGCCATATACTGTCAGACCATTGATGTGCATTCAATATATGCAGTATATACAATACATAGTTCTGCATATTTTTGATAAAGCAATACATTGCACATTTTCCCTTCCATGTACGTGGAAATATTATCAGGGGTTTCTACAATATTTAAAACACTATATATGGGGCAGCCCTGATATATTTATCATGCCAATGTTCATCCTTAAACTATTTCTTTTTCAAGTGCAAGTCCCCGGATATTCTCGACAAGTGTTGTTTGGACAAGAGATCACAAACAACATAGAACTTTAATGTATGTATAAGTGAATGAATATTAGGTTAAAAGTTACCAAACGACACTGGGATCTGCCAAATTTTGACATACGGCGTAGACTGTGACAGGTTTCTGGGGAACTGTGCATGAAAAATGGATGTTTCCTTTTTCATTCGTACAATCTTCTCAGCTGACAAAGATGAAAACGGAAGAAACTTATTGAATTGCCCTTACATTAAAATGTGAGCTCATTTGTTAACGAGGCTCCTGTCACGTATTTATTCTCGGCGCTAAACGTCACGCGCAAGATTGTTCATTTTCCAATGAACAAAGTGACAAATTGCTCGAAAAATTCTCTGTCGAAGTGATGAATTATGAGAAAATGATGCTTAAAAAGTGCTCATGCTTGTTAATTACAAACCGAGTTAGGCCTCCCTAGAGCCTCATTAAATCACCGAAATACTTATTAAACCTACCACGATTTATGCTTCGCGATTTTATGGCACCTAGATGGAAATTTCTTAACGTTGCTAAGTGCTCAAAATACTTGCAGGAAGAAAGACAACGGAAAATCCCTTAAGTTGAAGTAAAACGAAGATGTCATCTCTATGTAGCGTTAATGGCATTCTTAACATTCGCAACGATTGATAGTTTGTACGTGACGTCATCATCCAAAGAGCAAACGTCGTCGGCTATCTTTGTGAACCACAACAAAAGCGCAAGCCATCGAACCTCGAAAACTATGAAACAAGTTATAAGCTTTGGTAACTTAATAGAAAAATTCACATAAAGAACTTTCATATGAATATTGAGTCGAAATCTACCAATAAAACTAGCTTGCGCTTTAGAAAAATAATTTTATGGTAATGAAAAGTATAATTGATATAACCCTGATGAGAACCTGGTTTTTAAACAACTTATTTGACACCACAATGCATTTAGATATTCATAATAAAGGGGGTTTAAAAAGGCCGGGGGCTGGTCAAGGGGGGAAGCAACAACGTAATATAAGGGATTAATGATGATAAGCCTAAGTTGAAAATCTCTTATCAAGCTAAATTCGAGTTCACCATGGCGCTGTCCAATTTAGACAGATTATCTCGTGTACTCATTGATATAGATAATTGGAGAAAACAAAAAACAACGTAAACCATAATGCCAAATGCTGAATGCCCTTCTACTCTGACATCAATCAAAATAAAATAAAAGGCAATTAAGAATGTGAAAAAAAAAATAGACAAACAGAAAAAAATAACGTTGTAACAAAACGAAAAAAATTGTTCATATTTCAACATTCTTGTCAAAAATATCCACATTTCATCAAGAGAGAAATTTCCAAGCATTGATAAATGTAATCCTATAAAACGAATGTGATGGAAATTTCCTATAATCAAAATACAATCCTAAACTACAAAAGCCAAAAAACTTAAGACAAACATTATATTGATGATGAAATTAAAAATGGACCAAATTTTGCCACCTTTCATAAACCAGCTCATCCAAATATGCATACATTAAGCATACGGAAGTGTTGTCTTGAAATTATCAAGGAATATATGATTTAATCACCAATTGAAGCAACAATAAAAAATAATCGTGAAAATAACTCGAAGACTTTCGTTATAAAAACAAAGAATTTCGAGTAAAATTTAAAAAAGCCCATTTTAACATTTTTAATTTTTGTTAAAGCTTTCAGTTTTTATAAGGATGCTACACGAAATGTTCAAAATACCTCCCAAAATAACCCGATTTTGGGAATCACATGCACAATATTCCAAATTTTTCTCTGGAAACAATGCTATTCATTCAACAAAAGACTTATCAGATGGAAACACTTCAATTGGACACTTCTCAAAACCCGTTCAGAAATGTTATTTCTACGTATCATTTCTTGATTTCTGCTGCACGAGAATACAATTTCTAAACAGAATTCAATGCAAATACCATCTTAACGTGATTCCATCCACCAGTAGCCAATATTGGGTAAATATGCTTCCTCTTTAATGTGGGCTTAATAAGCCAGTAAGTTCGATATGAGGACAATAAGAAATTAAGCCTCAATAAGTAACTCAAGAGAAGTTATAATAATTGGCTAATCTGATGGCATCTCCAAACAACAAATGAATTAACTCGCATTATGAGAATCAGAGAGGGCAATTAATAATTGGCAAAGATAATTCAACGCTCGCAAGCTAAAAACAGCTATCATTGTACAATTTCCGGAAAGCCCACAGTTGCAAAGTCAAGCAAAATTGGCACGTCTTACTTAACAAATTTAAGTAACCTAAAACTAACTAAAGCGAATTCATTCAGCTCGTAATCTTTATAAAGTGTATAACAAAACTTTTCAAACTGTTAATAAAAATTATGAATTGAATGAAATTTGCAGGCCCTAATCACCGAGCTGGACGGTCGAATTGCAAGAAAAAAATTATGGCACGAAACAATTAGCGTGATTTTTGAACCGCCCACGCAAAATTCACTACTAACGTTCCAAACGCGAGAGCATGGAAATACGTTTCGGACTAATGGGATTCATTAGCGTTACGAGGATTGATTAAACTAAAATGTCTAGGCTTCTCATTTCAGTAAGCCTAGCGCGGAAGTACTGAAAGCGTAATTATGTCTTCTGTCGGGCTCTCCGTATACAAATATTCAATTTTAATAATTCCAACTATAATTATGATATTGATTCCCCCCGGAGCATAGTACGATATTAGAGCTGATTTAAGATAAAATTAAATCTCTATAATGTACATACTTGATTGCATTAACATAAAGGAAATTAATTACAGTTGCGAGTCGTATGCATCGTACTTTGATTAAACGTACTCGGGCCTAATCAGCATCCGTTGGATAAATGCTCGAAGAAATAATGACAAAATAATGCACGTATATTCTTAGAATACATTTTTTCTTAACTTGAAAATTTAGATTGGTGCAACATTATACGGACCATCATTTGCATTTGCATCGTAATTAATCCGACAAAATATCAATGACATTAAAAATAAATACGAAAATACTCTACTCACCGGTAACACACGGTGATAGATATATATTCACCGTTCGGGGGAAATATAATGAAAGTATGGTCTTACCTGGAAAATAAAAAAAAGGCATTAGGCACGATTAAGATTTCATGGCACTCAATTACGCATTTACAGTGAATCGATTCAAGTTATACGTTTTTCCTAGTAACACAAGTAGTTGCCCTTATGATCTTAATGCAGCAACTAATAAGGGAAACTAATGTACTTTTAATACATAGCCTATGTACGTACTATACAAAAACGTATAACTTGAATCGATTAACTGTAAATCAAGGCATAACTTAAAATCAATTTACTATACCAAATGCATGATCTTGCATGCGGTAGGTCTAACATGATCGATGTCAAACATTTAAATTTTAGAGAATTTTTTTTCAAAATATGGTTTCATGGACATGTGTATTTGGTGGTAATTTCCAATAAACACTTCTCAAAATAGTATATTTATGATCATAATTAAAAATCAGAGAAACATTTAAAAGATAAAACTTTTATTATAAAATGTTTTGAAATTGCGTGTCAAGTTCGGGAGTTCGTTTCTGAATATTTATTGCTTTTTAAACAATTCAGGAATATAAACGTCTCATTTTTTATGTTTCACATTAGTATTTAGAATATGGGATAGAAATTCCTTAAAGGTACAAAACGTTGCAAGAAAATTTCCGTTTTATTAACCGAATTTAAGAATTATTGAAGATGAACATGAATTTTGAAAATAACACCAGAAACTGCTCAAAAAGATAAAACTATCGAGTAAATACATGTATATAAATATTGAAAAATAAAGTCAGCGTTTGATTATACATGTACTTCATTTCTTCCTATAAAGTTTTATTTTACTTTATTTCTCATATTATATTCTAATGGAAATATTAGTGCCTCATAATTAGTGTATCCATAATATACCAATCTTGTATGCGCAGCAACGTCTACATTCGTTCCCCATTAATATCATTGCTCTAATGAAGCACATAAAATATCAATCGCTATGGTCGGTTCCATGCCAGAAAAGCAGCAAACTTAATTTGCAACGAGTTAGTAGGTATCGTATCAAAGGGTCCGCCGTATAGTGCTAAATCATGTCAACACGTAACGCACTTACGCCGAGGTTGCATTTTAAATTTTAAAGGTATTCAACGCTGAAAACGGTATCAAGCCCATATAAATGCAATTGGTACTAGGATTACAGAAATTAGAAAAATAAATGCGAGTTAGAGCAGAGTGAGAGAGAGAGAGAGAGGGGGGCAGAGAAGCGAGCAAGGGAGAGAGAGAGAGGATGCATTGCTGTCAGCTATATAGAGAAAATAAATTACAGTGGAGGACTCAGTCTAATTAGATGTCAAAGCACAACAATTTCAGATGGATATAGGCTACTATAATGGTCAGTCATGCGAACTGATCAATAAAGCATGATGGCGCCTTCGAGCTTAGATACACACGCATCTAATGTCACATTGAGGAAAGACTCAAGTTTTTTGATCGATAAATCTACGGCAGGCACAGTTATATAACTATATATATAAGCCCAACAGGAGAAATGATGTCCCAAAGCTGATGTAAAATTTTCAATTCCATTACACAGAAGAGTTCAGAAACCCACCGATAACCGAAACTACACGAGCGCCGAGAACACCTCCTTAACTTGGGCACCCGAGACATTGATGAGAAATGCCAGAGATTAAAAGACGAGTCCATGATATAAAAAGTAGGACACGTGTAATCTACTGGAAATGGTGCGTGTGATAAACATGTAAATTGTTGAGAAAAAGGGACCCGCATTTCGTTCCAGTGAATATATTTGTGGCGATTTCAAAATGAATTACACCCAATGATGCGCGTAAAACACGTGTTACCAATTCGCTAAATTTTACATGGTGTATGAGCATAACGCATCGCTTTCATGGATACGTGCATGATTTCTTTTATTAAAGCATGTACTGGTACTGAAACATGAGCAGAAAATGTTGCGATTGAATATAACAGCTGCATAGCACTTGTGCTAACTCATTTAACATCAACTGCACATGTGTGTTGTGCATATCCATACATCAAGATGCAATAAACCGGACACTACCTGACTTATTTTTGCTTACACAGGGTTATCACAAAAGAATAATCGGGTTTTAAAAAGATATAAGTTTGAAAGTATTACAAATACAATGGTAAAAAACACATGAAGAGCAAGTGAAAATGTCCAAGTTTTTAATTATACCATGATAACATCATAAATGTTCAATGTGAGATCCTCGTGTCACAGGACACACGTCTTCAAAGCAGTTCAAAGCAGCTCGCATTTCTCGAGCATACAAAACGCTTTCTGCTACATAGTCGCCATTTTGGATGGGTATTTAAAGCAAAGTTAGCAAGTGCGCGTTTTAAACTTGGACTTTTTCCTTTTCTTTTCGTGTACTGTATTTGAAACCCAATGATTCTGTTGAAATAACCCTGTACATACAACTTGTACGCTCGTATGTTTATAAATAAGAGCTACTCGTACACACTCAATCTAGGGGAAATCATTCAGAATTCTGTTTGAATGAGCTTAACTTTTGATTTCTAGATATAAATCCACGCATACGAATGACATGCAGCACCGTCATCAACGCGAGTGAAATATTTCGCCATTTTAATTTAAACAAATTACATCATTGAATCATAGGATGCTTTAATGTTGTGGTACTTAAAATCATTCTTTCATCCAATTCTTCGAGTTAGTATAATAGTTCTAGATTGCAAATAAAAATAGAAAACTTCACACTTAATGCTTCCCTAAGCCTTAAAATATGTACAGTGTACATGATTACATGCCATCATAAGCACAGTTTGAATTCTCCTGGTACGAAATCATGCAAATTAACAATTTAAAAATTCATGATAACGAATCGGCTGAGTTGAGTAAACATTAAATTTTACTGGATAGTTATTAATGTTTAATATTGAATTTGGGAATGTAAACAAAAATCAATAGTCTTCAAATTTAATTTATCGAAGTAAATGTTTAAAAAAAAGCTTAGTCGCGCATCAGAAATCTATAAAAAATTAATAAAATTAATTAAAAGTGACTACGTAAAAATTAAATCGAGAAAACAAAAAGCACCTAATTTATACGGCTCGTATAGTACAGTGTACATTTATTAAGACTGCCTAGCTGTTGTACATGTAAATGTTACCGTATAGGGCGTATTCACATGACTGCAGTACGCTACGGAGATTCCCAGATTAAAAAGGCGCTAAACTTTTGAGATGAGAACATTAAGTGATATTTATTTAAGTGTTATACATCTCTACACTCAATATAAAAATAATCATAATTAATGACTATACGTATAGCCTGGTATGTTTCCGTCTTTCGCATATTATTCTCAAAATTCTTAAAATATACAGTGGATAATTTTTGAAAACTTTATACTTTAACAGTGCGCGTTAACATCTCTTCAAAATTGCTCGCATTGATCAAATGAACACATATACAGTATCATTTTGCGGGTCTATTTACAATTCGAGCAACTACAACAGGAGTTAATAGCATTTGCATTATGCAATAATATAACAAAATAATACAGTCGGCCATAAAATTCCTTCCCAGAATGTTTCGTGCTTGTGTTAATTCAATTATGAAAGTGTAGAGTGGACGTAGCATAATTTCTATGCATATTTTACAAGCTAAAACATGGCCAATTAAATTCCCGGATGCTTTTAAAAGCATAGGAAACAGTATAACCTATGTTGCGAAGCTGCCGTAATGCGAGTTTGCTGATATACTGCATACTGTACTTGTACATGTATTAAACAAATTTCTCTCAAAAGTAATTTCATGAAGCGTTCGCAATTTGTTTCATGTATAAGTTAGGCATTTCTGACACTGGTAAATTCACGACTTTTTTTACTCACTATCATGCATGTTGTTGTAGTCATCCGTATACAGTGGACCACACATCATGTGCTCCTACAAGTCTTCAAACATTATTAATGTATAACTAATAAGCATGACGCTAGAAGATAAAAATATCAACATAACAGTCAAATTTGCGTCGAAATAAAATCCAACTTTGGCATTCGTAAAGTCGCGTGTGCAAAATCGGCACGCTATTTGGTAATTCATTCAGCTGAGGTTACCCCTGATTTTAAACCAATTAATGCAATGGCTAAGCTGTATGGCAAAGTTCGATACGACGCGTCGTGAGTACCCTTATTAATTCATTCATATGCCTAATTGTTAACACAGTATTGTTATCGAGTTTTCAACTACATGTACTATACATTAAATCTGTAAATATCGCCCAGCTGACTATAACCATTCCGCCGCACACGCACTGGCATCAAAGGTTCGAAATGCTCTCACAGAAAATGCAAATTGTTTCCTTGCATTATTAAATCCATTTTAAGTTTTCCGCTTGGCACCTGCGCTTAGTTTCAACAAATTCAAGTATACTGTATAGCGGGAAAGTGAATCGTAGAAAGGGTCAAGACATTTCATATAGTCACTTGCCGCGTGCTATGTAGGCCTACTGGTCAAAGATCGAATCGATAAACATTCAGTACTTCGCCATCAATTTTATCTTTTAGGTACTGTATACAGTATAAGTACTTTACATGTACAGTATACATGGCATGTATATATTCTTGAAGAAATCTAAACAGCTCACTCATTTCCGTTTAATACGTTATATATCGGCAATGTCGCCAGCCTGGTTAGAAATCTCTGTATATTCTAAATGCATTCCGGGAGTCCACCGGAATTTATACATGTACATGCATACAGAATTCATAGAGAGCTACATGTACATATAGCTCACTAAATAATTTTAAAATCCCTATAATAATTTTACATTCAAATCGGAACAAGAAATAAAACCCCACATCGTATTATATATTTACCAATGAATGATATTTCAAAATTATACAATAATTTACAGCAGTAAAAACTGCAATAATTAGCATAATTATTCGAATTTACCTACAAATTATTAATTGTATACCAACAGAAGCATCTTTTAATGTAATTGAACAATTGCGTAAATACATTATCTCAATGAGTCCAAAAACTCCTTAAGAATTCAATAACTGGTGACATCCTTTTAAAGGGGAATCACTTTGGGTGCAACAGGAACACTGCATCACTTCCGTTTCCGATATGAACAGGAAATTCTAGTTGAACTGGTGCTTAAATTCGAAAAAGAAATTTAAATAATTCCAAAATCGGCGTTGACGTAATTTTCGCACAGAGAGAGAATTCAACGCAATTTTCGACGTTCCAAATGTTAAAGGTTGCAAGATTCTGACGAATTAAAGAGTCTTTAATCCTGCAGCAAATCGTTGTTAATTTAAAAGAGTATTTCGGTCGCTCGATGAGACAGAAAAACAGCGTTCGCCAACACTCGCTATTAGATTGATTAGGTTTTGGGGGAACAACTTGTTGGCGATTAAGAAATGGTCAGCGAAGCAGAGACAAACGCTGCAACACATTGTGTGTGCACTGTTGCTCAAAGAGTAATTGGCCACAAATTCACTCATTAATTCCTCGTGTACTAGGATGGCACAGACGCCACGCTTACCATTTTAGCATTTTTATTGGCGAATTAGAGAGGGGAAAAAATCCGAAACTCAATCTAAAAGCAGAATGGAAGGCTTCGTCTATGAAAAAAATCCCCCATCAAATAACCATTAAGGCAATGATGGATGTAAACTACGAAATTAGTGCACTAAAGAGATTTTGTATAAGCTGTCCGAGTGGAAAACTAGCGTATATATACGCGCAAGTATGACCATACATTGCAAATTTGACGCTTGTAGCTGATCATCTCATGTACCATATACACGTACTGTATAAGCTTGGACATGATCCCATGGGTAGCTGCAATTGTCCAATTTTTAGGCATGGTCATATACAGTATATGACTGTGCATAATAGTTCTCTGTTATGCATGAAGTCATCAACAAATTAAGATACGAAATGAAACTTGGCATTGCAACACAAAATAATTTAGAAAATACCGAAGGTACAAAAGATATCAGATGAGTACAATGAAAAGGAACCTAAAATCATCTGAAAAGTTACGAAAATGTTTGGATTCGTGTTAACTTTTCATGGAAATTCGAGGAAAAGTGAAAGTAATGTTCGGGTATTAAATAATATTCAAACAAATCTTGAGCGCAATGCATTGGCAACAAATTTTTGGAAAAAAAAATATCAACATTGCCAAGATATACAGTAAAAACTGGAAAAGTGACCACCTTTAAATGGTGACCACCTGTTTAGTGTTTTGTTGTTTCTGGTGTACATTTCCTGCATAAAAATTCTCTGCATAGTGATCACTGACCACCTGTCTATTGTGTACAGTGACCAGTGTGTGTTGTGCTTTTTGCAATTTGTACATTGTCGATGTACCTTATAAAGTGAACAGATAACAGATGAGTCACATTACATCTTTCTTTAACCCTTGAACATGATGATTCTGTACTTTTTTGGTTTTGTGGTTTTTTACTACATTTATTAGTCTACATGTTTAAGTACAGTGTAATGTTCATTATTTTAATGTAATTCAGACATTCTTTGTATAGTGACCACCTGTGTACAGTGACCTACATAGCATTTTTTTGGTGGTCACTCTTAACAGGTTTTAATGTACACTATTTGTCTGACATCCGATTCTATGATCCAAACTAATTTTCAATATAAATATATATTAATGGTTAGGATTACTTTAGTTTTTTACTGTCTTTCTTATGCAACATCCTCTTTATTTTAGGCTCATGCAATTCCCGTTGCACAGATTTCTACGGATTTCACATAAAAACGCGTCATTTTTTAATCTGTTTTATGTTTGAGATTAGCGGTTTCTAAAGACGAAATATGTCCAAATCGTCAAAAACACCCCCTCCCTCGCACAACAATGAATAAAAGAGCACGCTCATATTACGTTGCAATTTATAAAGTGCTCAGGAATTATATTCGTAAGGGAAAACAAGGCTTCATTGTTAAATTAAAGCCAAAAATGCGCTTCGCGCAATCATCCGAAATAATTTGCGCAGTTTTACGTTCATCCAAATAGGAAAGTCTTTGTTTTTGGTCAAAGGAAAGCATTAAAACAGCGAAAGACAATCTTATTAAGAAGCATTCGTGCAACGGAGAAAAGACAGAGGATATCATTAGATAAATGAAAATTGGGATATTCATTATGTGCGTTGTACCAATCACCGTACAATGGCTCAGCGTCATCTCATTTGCAAATCATGCAAATGCCATAAAATAGACGCCTGGCGAACTTCCAACGCCATCTGTGGTGCATTCTACGCACTCGCTTAGGAAGTTTTGAAGAACATTACATACACTATTAATACAAAATAATATTAAAACGGAACCCGAAAACCTTATAAGAATAAAGGTCATACTTTATCTTTATGAAAAAAATTAAGAAAGGGAAGCTTCATAAACCTCTGAGATAAAAAAGTAAAGAAATCTTCGAAAATAACATTACAACGATTGCCAACGATATGCGAACAACTTATAGTTTTAGGAAGTTTTGTGTTTTTTTACATTGTTGGTTCAGAAATAAAAAAATAAAAGTTCGAATTATATTAGTGTCCTTTTCTTGGCTCAATTTTTTTTATGAATCAGTTCAGAAACATGGCCTTTTGCTGTAAAGGCCAAAATATGTGACCTTCAACGCATCTATGTTTTTTTATTTTTAAGAATTTGAACTCCATAAAATAATTAAAAATAGAATTTTAAACTTTTCTATTTATAGGGTTTCTTTTATGACTTTGGTGCTTTTAGGGTTACTACCATTTACCTTAATTCCACCGACGATATGAATTTCGAAAAGATCCACGTCTTAATTGCCATTCTCAAATTGCTACCTATTGGATGAATCCCCTTTATATCGCCATGATTTCAGGTATCATTTTGTACCCGGGACAAAATAATGTAACAGCGAACCGCTTAGAACGAAATAAACATTTACTTTCTGGGAAAACGAACTATTCCATCATCATCATCATCATCTCCAAGAGGGCGGATATGGAAAGCACGGTTCTTTTCCGCAGCTCCAGGGTTAACGGAGCATTCTTCAGAGCCCGTTATTGGAAGGTTTCAACCATGTTTTGTTAGGAAAAGAAACGCAGACCACCAACGATGTTGCTCTAACATAAATCGCGATTTCTGCGTGGTTCATGTTCGATTTCTAGCGGAGTGGACAACCCGAGGGCCTGCGTGCGCCATAGCAAGCGCTCCCTATGTGGGCTCAAAATTAGAAATACCTCGAGAAGGAACTACTGTACGTACTTCGCCTGTCTGTTCATGAGGTACAACATTTTGATTGCATTCCAAAGCAAACACAATGAGCTCCGTATCAAAAAAAAAACACGACAACTCCAATGGTAATAAAAAAATGCATCCAGACTGCATGGGAAAATTAAATTGGAGTAATGAAAAGCAGGCCCGAAGTGCAATCAGCAAATCAAATAGTTGCCCGCATTTGAATACCTGGGATAAATGACACGCGCTCTGTCCCACTGCACCGACTTAATTCAATCTAGAAATTTTATTATGAACATCGCGGCGAAGCGCGTCTGTTTGCCTCTCGCCTTATTTCCGCTTCCATTACACCATCATTATTTTAGCACAAAAGCACCGGGCTGACTTTTCTTTTTGTCCAATTTTATCAGGCGAATTCATCCCGCCAAGGTGACGTGGCGCAGACAGGAATTTCTGATGTAGAAATTTATAGAGTGCATCTCGCGCGTGGATTTCATTTCAAATCCACGGGCTTCCTTTTATCGAGATTCAATATGTCGTCGTTGAATGGCACTACGGCGCTTTATTACGACCAGCTTCGACCTACTTTGATTATACAAATATTAAAGCACTCCAATAACTCTTGTTTCCCCGCAAAAATTCATCGAAGCATCGCCGATGCCATATGACACCACCGCCAGCCAAAACTAGCTGTCAGAAACACGTTGCCTCTACGTACAGCGTTGCCATTATTCGTCTAAGCAAAAATCTGCGCATTTAACAAAAAAAAACTCCACAAAATTTGCAAATATAAAAACGACGAACTCGGGTCGACTGTCAATCCAAAAACTGAAAACTGCGATCAGAAGGCAGAAGTGAAGTCGGCGAGGGCGAGCCAGAGGGCGGATCTGGTTTCGTGCTGCGAAACTAGTCTGGCAAATAGGCGACTGATGCTGTCAATACTGGAGACAGAAACGCGACAGTGATCAACTTGCTTGCGACAACATGTACAGTATAAAGTGTGCTTTATACAGGTATTATTCGTAAAATAGTGAAAAACTGAAGAACTTGGGGGAGAAAAAAGGGCGACCTCCTTCCAAGCTCTTTACTTACACGGTTTAAGAAGGTAACTTATACTCCATTATACGAGTATAACGGTATAGTAGTATCGTAGTATAGTAGTATCCAATTATTATTTATAACAACCCTTTTTTCACTGTTTAGTACTAACGCATGTACAATGCAACGCAATCTTTTTTGGCTGGAAATCAGACCCCCACATTCATTGCCTGACATGTTATCTGTAAAATATACTCTGATAAATGTTCAGTGAAATTTGTTTATGTATCTACTGGTGATAGTTAAATCGCAATCCTGAAATTTACGGATGCTAACGTGCGATTCGCAAAGCTTTCATCTGAGTACCTCTAATATACACTGTAAAATGCACTAATGTTTTAAACAGTCTAGACTGCGTTCAACAGATGACACCATATTTTCATCCAGTACAGCTTTGACCCTTAAAATAAAATGGTCAACAAATTGTGAAAAAGGATAACACATTTACATTGTCAAAATGACTTGTCATCAGCATTGTCGTAAGAATGACAATGCTGATGTCTATACTTCACAGCATACAGTGATGATTGATACTGGAGATGATGGTGGTTATAGCAACGCGACTGGTAGCACCATCTATTGACAAACATGTGAAATTATCAGCGAAAATAATCTCGGAATAGTGTGGCGCTCTACGCTCGTTTCTGTTAATTTTCCGCGAGAAAAATTACAAGTGTACTGGCATACAGTATGAAATAAAAAAGGAAATTACTTTGATGTATCTATACTCGACATTTTCTTAAAAATTAACATCAACATTTCCGATAGATTTCTAGCGCCTTCTTTCAACAAAAAACTGCTCAAAGCGAAATGTTCTACAACGATTATTGGTTCATGTTTGAAGTTTACCGCCTAAAAATCAGTAAGCCTCGAAGTAATGAGTTATTGATTTCTATCGCGTTTCAACGTATTTTTTTCAGTCATGAAACATGTTGCCACTCCAATTTTTTCCCGAAGCAGGCACACTAAAACTGATTAATGCTTATAAATTATAAATAAATGTGATTATTTTCAACATACGAAAGAAAAAAAAAGTTAACTTTGATGCGAAAGCGTTTATTTGAGATTCATAATATATGAACGGAATATTTTATGTATTAATGAACAAAATATTTCTGTCGCGTCATCTATTTCAGCCATTTATGAGTAACTAAAACAGATCGGTAAAACGCACGCTCGTGCATTCCTCTTGGATGGGTACTCAGACAGGATTAGCATTAGAATGGCGCTTTTTGCATTCTTGAAGTTACGTGTGCAAAGGGAATGCATTCACAACGATAACCTTGATTGAATTTTTAATTCTATTTACGTATCAAATTTTGCAAACGTCATATCTGCACGACTACTTAGAGCACCATTTATAAAACTTCTGTCTGAGTAACCCTATTTTAACGCAAAATGAGTATGTAGCAGCCATCTTTTGCAAAATCTGTATTGGACTGGGTTTTGTGCAGTCAACTGTTGCGCAGAATGCATCATATAGACCGGATGCTGCATATTAGAAATCAGTCACGCACTGTTAATTCGCAATAAAAATGCAGATCTAACGTGAGCAGATTAAATATGTTTTTCACAATACGGTACTCGATCTTATGGAAATATTATTCTTATATATATTTTTGGAACCTGTCTTCGCGCAAATTCGCGAAGCTGAATAGAAGCATACGCCAAGATGCGATTCCCAAACTGCGAGATAGTTTTTCAATAAAACTAGGCATGTGGAAATACTTCACAAACGATGGCGGTGTATTCGCGATGCCAGCGCCACTTTAATTGGGTTGTAAAACATTGAGCTTTCGAATAAGGTTACAATGAGAGCTAAAAGATTTTCACACTTTTTCGGTTAATGGGATGCGCTAGTACACTCGAAAGCGTGTTAGGGCTAGGCCATCGATTTTCCAAAGCAAGCCTCAACAATTTTAATTACAAATTGACAGAGTCGAAAGTCCTTCATCTACCTTAATTTTCCGCACGTGATAATAAAAGAGACGCACGGGTTAGACGTTTCTGCATAAAAGCACCGTTCAAACCCTTCGTTTCCTAAACGTGAATGACAGGCAACAAGAAACGATTCCGAGGAACGTAGGAACCCAGAAAGGGTCCGTTTACCAAAACTTAAATTAAGCAATAACTTCTATTATCCGAATTGACTCGTCTCTGTCAACGCACACGTACTTCTGGAAAAAAACATTTACCAAATCCAATCCTGGAAATGTTCTGAATTAGCGGTTCAACGTCGTCGCATTCTCATCAGTCGTTAAATTAGCACTAACGAATAGTGTTTATCTTCAACGTATACACCAAATAAAATAAGAATTATAATCCATATGTGAATATTGTATAAATGTAGAGAAAATCACGACGCCAGCTATGTTCTCGTACTTCGATTCATCCATCTTAATTAATTTGTAAATTGAACGAAATTTCACATTTAAATGCCTGAACTGCTTTCAATTAAGTAACATTAAGGTGAATTTGAGGTGCATGAAACATACACTGTATTCACAATAATCTTAATGTACCTCCTCAGCTACCTGTACCACCTTCACCAATGGGATTCACCTTCCCAAATTGAGCATCTAGCCTTATCCGAAATGTTTGGGACCAGATATGTTTCGGATTTCAAAATACATGTACATGCACATGTATATTCAAAATCCACTCATGTTTTACACACCTTATGCACAATTGCACATATCCTGAAGAGAATTTATACAATATTTTTAATAATCGTGTGCACGAAACAAAGTTTGTGCTCAAAGTTTCGGATGTATTTTTTTTTCTTCTTACGTTGATTCATTAATACAATTAAAGAAAAAAGCAACCCGGTCATTTTGTAGTGCGATTGTCCGTAAATGAAATCGTCGCAGAGGCGGATATTCAGAACACCATGTATTCTCTTATTTTATTAAAAAGTTTGGGTATAAAACGCGTTTAATAAGCGCGCCCCGTACGAGCTGACATAATGGTAATTTATTAGACATTAATGAAGCCAGCAAATTGCCTCAGGTGTGTTTCAGTTGGGGATAAAATTAAAAGAAGCATGCAAAGGCCCGCGCATATGGACCATGCATAAAACGGAAATGAATTTAAAGGGGCGGACGCATAAGAGAGCTGCCATTTATGTGGGAAGTCGAGCAGAAGGCAGCTGGACCAGATCTGGTCAAAGGGTTAATGAGGAAATTGCGTCTGTGTAGCCTTGCATAAATTAAGAGATATATTCAATAATTAAAAGAGGATTCTTTCGATCTAAATAAAATACAGACAAGGTTTCACTTTAATCCAATATTTAACCGTCTGTAAACACGATCACTCACAACCAATCTCGCCATATTCTCCTCATAAGCCCAATGCAACAAATTCGGTGGGGGATTAATAGCAATAAGCAGAATTAATTAAAAATCAAGACTGGCCTTTATGCTTTGAAATTAGCCGACGTTGACTAACTGCAATTCCCAAGTTTACTTCAAATTTGTTTAGATTTGCTACACAAATTTAACGATTGGAAATATGTACAGTGAAAGCCGCTTAATTCGATCACGCTTAAACCAACCAAAACCTGCAGAACGGAATTTATAATACCGTATACTGCCCCATGTTAAAAAAAGCCGCTTAATTAGATCACTCATCGCTTAATTCGATGAAATTGCCACATGTCTACATAACGCAAACGCGCGAAACAAGTTTGAGCAGCTTTCATACAAGCACCGTCACGTTTGGAAAAATTACAAGCATGCATATAATAATAATAGTTTATTTATTCAAACATGAAAAGGTATGGGAAGGTTTTAGACGCACGTGCTTAGATGCATCTAATGCATCAGCGTCTGTTCTCAGATGGATTTTCTGCGTTATTTAGAAAATAAAATTTCAGCCGTTGCAGCAAGCCGGTTTAATCAAACACTACTTATAACTTTTTGGAACCAACGTGATCGAATTAAGCGGCTTCCACTGTTTTACATTTCTAAAATACAGCACATGTATATGAAATAACCAGGTTAGGTTTATTAGTAATGCACCAATAGAGTGTTTATCATATGGTGATCAACCTTATGTGACACGATAAAACGTTGCAAGTGCTGTAGTGCTTTTATCTTTGAAAAAAATAAAAAATATGCTTTGAATTACTTGTGCATATTTAAACAACACGTGTATACATGCAGTAGTCAAAAAATAGCCTACTGCGCTTGTTTATAACACATTGAACGTAGTAACAATCTGTCAATTACCGACATCTTTTATCATCATGTATCACTAAATTTACCGGTACTTATATTCACTATATTACAAGATCCTATAGATATACACGTGCACTGTACGAAGATATAAGAGCAGATAGTACCCCATGAATATATAGTGAAACGTATTGACTTGGTGGCGCGCATGCAACGAGGGCTTCTTGACTTTTCTACACCAATCAAATGTGCGCACGTTTGTATCATAAAAAATGACAACAAAATCGTACCGAATCTGTTTTTTTTTTATAAATTTCTAGATTCATACATTACGTCAGATGTATATGTTTAAAGGGATAAATGCGCGCTGCAAATGCGCTTCTTCACTCTCATTAGGCATTCTATTCACAAATTCCCCATAGGCGTTCCCTCTGTTTAATAATACGATTACAGATTTCCCCAAAGGGAAGGAAAACGTTAAGACTGCCTTTAAAGCTGGGTATGAATCGAATTGTGACTCGTACTCAACTCATTTTGAGGTTGTTGTGAATATGAAAGCGTCGTAGCTCGGAGCTAGGCGTCGCAATCACGTTACAGAATGCCCTATAAGTCACAACCTCCTCTATAGCTCTAAAAATGTCGGCGTTACAAAATGGGCGCAGCATTGTTCAGAAAATGCAAATTCGTAGGACGGAGAAACATCGTGAAAAAGTGCCTAAATTTCGACAATTTCTTTTTGAAAAAGGGTCGTGATTGCGCACCTTGGCTATAAGCATAAACGGATTTGAAATTTCATCGCTTGTTTACCTTCGCCTTTTTTTCAGAGTCGCGAGCTTCTGGCGTGAAACTTTGAAAAACTCTCGCGCAACCTCTTTTCAGCGTGGATTTAAAATTGGTGCTTTCTTAATAGAAATTCCCAGGCCCCCGAAATGCGTAATGATTGGTTTATAGTTTAAACGGAAAGTGAAAATGCGCGAAGAACAAGATAAAGTGTAGAGGAGGGAGCGTTTTGTGCCGACATGATCGACTATTTCTGTCACAGATAGCAGACAACATTTTTAGGGTTGCAAATATGGGAATAAGTCCTCACCCTAATCCCGGCATCGATCAATAAATTATCTTTTAAATTCAGTCAAGCCATAATGGAATACAGCCAAGGCACGATAAGCTGTCATATTAAAATGCTAAAAATTGCACTCGAGAGTCGAGCGTAGCATTGCTAGGCGAGGGGAAACTCCCTCGCTTCAACAGACTATACCGTTGCTTTGATCGTAAAATGCGAACACAGCGAACAGTTGCAACATCGAGGTTTTATGAAAAATGGGTACAGATCTGAACTAAAAAATGTCCAAAAGTTTCGCATTTTTGTTGTTCCTCCGAAGCAAGATGAAGGCACGTGTGTAAAAGGTACCTTCCTTCAACTTCCTGGTAAAGTGCCAGTTTTCCCTCTTCAGGGAAAAAAGAATGTTACGCACCATCTTCATGCAAGTTTGCCAATGTAAGTACATGTATGACAAATTACAACTAGGAGAGGTCAAAAGGTTTATAATAATACGCGGTCAAATACTGGGGAGGGAAAAAAATACGACGAAAATCATAATGCTGGCACGAGTATACACGGACGTTGAGCGAGCTGCCGTCAATCAAGGAAAACCGCATTGGCAAATTATTGCGACGCTCTGTCTTAAGGACGAAATCTGTTTATATTAAATCGATGTCACAGATGGTCATCATCGTGACGCATTCAGCCAGCGAACAGTGCTTCAATCAACAGTAAGTTATACATGTACAGCTAGTAGCCAACGGTAAAGCAAAATAAAGGAAAAGTGGTCGATGGTTAATCTATCGCCACATTCCCAACTAATTATCGGTGTTAAGGACGTCCCGTTTAAAGAAGAACATTGAGTTTCACTATGAAAATAAAGTGTGCTGTCAACTCTGTCATTATGCTGGTGCAGGTGAATTGCTCACTTCCGCCATAGTTGCGCTGTGTGAGGACGTCATCCGCATTAAACCAGTGATGGTTTGTTGTAAACGTGTTCAGATGTTATACATTTACACCATATCGCGATAAAGGGTACAAATGAATGAATCATTCGAAGAATATATTAAGTTCAAATGACAGTTACAAACTCAGAACATAGCTAGGTTTGAGTATAAATACAAAAAAAATGTATTAAAGAAACAGACGTGTTTCTTTAGTAGGTTTTTTGCAATTATACTAATGATGTTTTCGTATGTATTTATATCATAACATAATGTTGTATAATACAGGGGCACACCTTTTCCAAATTATGAATCGATGGAATTCGAATCTAACGAAAAATGAAATATTTTAATTTATCAATTATAAAAACATTAATGAAGTCTAATTACTTTCAGTTTGAAATTTTCCATTTTAAAAGCCATGGTTAGTAAACTGCTCAGAAATATGCGCTTGACTTTTCGAACACGCCTAAAATTGCCAAGTTTCCAGATATAACTTCCCCCTTGTATGACCGGCTTTAAAGCTAAAAAATCAAAACAATAAATGTTTCTTCAAACCAACTTTATTTTTTTGCTGTTAAACGCAAATACATTCGCAAATACATTCAAGTTGTCGGGCCAATTTAACAATGCCCATTCGTATGCCTATTTGTATTCATATGGATGAAAAATTAACGGCATTCATTAATATTTAAATGTTTAGTCGATTAAGTTATCCTTGTGCCTACTTTGTACGTTTTTGTTCAGGATCCACGGTTACTTCTCTCATCCCTAAGTAAACAATGGTTGCCATATGGGATTTGAATATGTCTGGTCAAATTATCTGCAGTGAAATTTCTCAGGCTTTTGCAGATTAAGCCTAGACCAATCTCCTAATGAACTCCTCGTAGCATGAATGGTTCAGAAACTAAACAGGTGCACGTTTAGATGGCACGTTCCATCTATTTAACGAAAATTAAGAAAAAAGGTTTCGGAAATAATACAATTCGCAAAAATTGCATTAATATAGAAGCGACGTCAACTGGATAATTAATTTATTGCATGGTATGCCAAACATTTCTACCCTCATGACGGTATTTTGCCAGGCAAAGGGTTAATAATTCCCCTCGCATCCTCTTATACGAGCATTCGATGTTAAAATATTCAATTAATTCCGTTCCTTGCACTGCTTCGCACATTAATAATCGATTCCGTCATCTATAAAACTGAAACATGGACGCATACTCTGGCTTACACGGCATAATAAGGCGAAAACACGTCACTAACGGTAGCAGTAACCAACGAGGTTCAAACCTCAAACTTAGGTTAAACCAGCGATTTTTGCCTCAAATCGCTG
>JAQGAO010000377.1:0-36630 GCA_034697705.1 Ommatoiulus sabulosus | reverse complement strand
GAATGCGCCATAATTAATTTCGTTTCATTTTACGAGTGTTCATATATGTTTCAGCACATTAAATTTTCGTTTTACATTATATTATTATTTTTTTAGTGGTGTACTAACTGTCGATCGAAAAAATCGTGACATCATTATTTTGAAGGGGGTTGACAATTTGTGACAAATTGTGACATAGGGGGTGGGGGGTCTGAAAAACTTAAAAAATCGCGTGACATCATTTCTGGATGGCCCCTTACACGAGTATTTGACATGACTATTTTTGGCTTGGAAACGCGAATCCGTAAAAAGAAATGACGACTTTTCGCAATCATTCTGCGCATGCGCGCGCACGTAGTGTTGCAAATACTAGTCAGGAATGCGTGGCGCGAAAAAATTTAAATAAGAGTGTTAGGGAAGCCTACATGGTCAATACTAATGACCAGATTAATGATGGGGGAAACCTACACGGTTAATGCCAATGACAGAATGTATGATGCGCGCAATCTGAATAGTCATTATTAATGGCGGTATCGATAACCAAGCCCAAGTAATGATGCCAAAATCCAAATTTTCATCATTACCGGCCATCATTCCACATTTTGTCACCCTACACGATCATTCTTAATGTGACTCTCAGAGTACGTATTAATAAACGTGTACAATTCGCTTTTAGGCGACCCCAATGGTCGCCTGTTAAAAATGTAGGAACATATTTTTGTTTGAAAGAAATACAGTATAACTTCAAGATTTATTCATCTATCTTGAGCCAACAATAACTAGAACACTTTAAATTCTAGTTTATTTTTGAGAAAAATAAATTAACTTGGAAAAACTCCAAAAGAGGTTTAAACGATTCCATAAAAATGTCACGCAAATCTTTGCGTGTGCAATTTTGAAATTTTTCCAAGTTAATTTATACATTTATTTTGTTTAAAAAAACTGGAGAATTCTAAATTGTATAAACACAATTAGCCGAATGTAGGACGAAAAATAAATCTTGAAGTTTCAATCCTTTGTTAAAACGAAAATGCATGCCAAAATAACACAGGGTTCCCTCAGAAATTTCCTTTTCAACTTCCCCGACTTTTCCAGGTTTTAAAAATATTTCCCTGACCATGCAATGATAATGTCAAAAAATGACACATGCCAATGCTATCCACAATTTCACAAAATCGACAGAAGTTTTAAAAAATTAGCATGATAAAATGTTGAAAATTTGACAATTTTGTATTTGGAAAATGTAGAAAGTTTTGCAAATTTGTACTCGGAAAATATTGAAAATTCGTCCTTGGAAAAGGTTGGAAAATTTTGCAATTTGTGCTTGGAACAGGTTCGAAGATTTTGCAATTTGTCGTCGAAAAACGTGGAAAATTTTACAAATCTGTACTTGGAAAACGCTGCAAATTTGTACTCGGAAAACGTGGTGATTTTTGCAAATTTGTCCTCAGAAACTGCTGCACATTTTGCAAATATATACTGAGAAATTTTCGACGTGACAACATGACTACGTCGAATTTCCCTGACTTTTTACAAATAATTAAGTCATTATTCCCTGACTTTTCCAAGTTCTTTTACTTTTCAAGGTTTTCCATGTCTGGGGGTACCCTGTAACATTGCCAGACTTGACTCGTGGGTCGTCTTAATTACATTTTATTCTGAGTTTGCATTTCCATTCGAATTCCCAACGGAAACATTCTCATTTTTGCACAAAGTCTTCCTCTAAAATGTCAAAGAAAAATGTTTTTATCGAACCGTTTCGCTTTAAACGCGTTTGTCTGTTGTAATTTGCTTCGAAATGGGGCTGGGAATAACAGTTTTTAACTTATGGATGTTAATAAACGTCACTGTTTATTAGCATTTCCTTTCTAGAAAATATATTCACCAGCTATTAGTTGCGGCAGTAAAACATGGAAACGTTTTCAGAAAAGTGGAAAACGCTCAACCGGTGGCAGGCTAAAAACGAGATGAATGGGGCTCAACTGCACTTTTTCGGAGAGAAACGTGGGTTGAGTTCACCATTCACGAATCAAACATTACCAATGTACGTCAGCGAAATCCCGAAGGCGCTCAAAATAAAAAAATAAAAAAAAAAAAACGAATACATGATCATAAAGTGCATCCCAGAATTGGGAGAGAAAATATTTCGTACTTGAAATAGAATCTAATGGGATCATGGGGATGTTCCTCCAAAAGTCTAACCAAACTCCTGACGTCACCATGCATTGACCGATTATTCATATCACTGGCCATTGAACGAGGTTTGATTGATGTATGCAAATCGTATAATTTATTTTTAAAGGTTTTTGTACATCTACTTCCTAAACCTCAACCTGACAATTTTTGGTATTTACAATGTACTGGTTTTTTTTTTCAATAGAACTGAATTATTGACACGAAATATTTTTTCATAATAATTTATTGTGAAAAGATATGTGTCACCTCAATTTTAAATTGCAGGTCCATGAACATGTAGGTGCGTTTCCATATGCAGTCGACTCGCGTTTTTACGAACTTGTAGGACCCCCCAAAATTGTGTGAAATAGAAAGTTCCTGATTATCCCAATCAGGAACTTTCTATTCACTAACAATTAAGTAACGGTACAAATATTTACTTTTTTACTTTTTGACATAATTAGGAAATCGAAATAATTTTGGATCAAATTTGTAGTCAACTTTGGTCTCCTCACTCTTAGCAATTTGGAAGTTCCAAATTAGAAAGAAAAATGGAAAAATGTGCAATTTTAGTTCGCAACTCGGAGTACAAATCATCATCAGTTTTATGGGGTACTTTTTGGGGCCAACGTAATAGTTCGTAAAAAAGTGTTCTTAAATGGGAGGTGCGTAAAAACGCGAGTCGATAGTACCGTGTATTTTTTTTTTAAATGAATTAAAAGAGCTTGAAAGCATATGATTTCATGTTGAAATTGCACTTTACATTCTTCAGAAGTCCAAACATTAAAATGGTGAAATTCGCATCACACAACCAGGATTGAGCACAATACGACGATTTAGGAAAATGAAAGTGACATTAAATTTATCCGAGATATTTCGTCATTGAAAGTAACGTACATGCGCCATTAAAAATGCATTAAATTAGCAAATGAGATGAGATGTACCATCAAAGAAATTGCAATTGCATTGCTACACTTTGGATAAAAGCTACATCGTTAGCAGTATGATCTATCCAAACATTGATTAAATAAATGAGCCGTTATCTGTTTGCACTTTGGAAGTACCCTGACTTTGATCACATATTTGCTTTGCTCAGTATTTCATTACTGCAAATATCCAAAACAAACATGTTACACAAATATCCAGCTGTAAAAGCAAACATGATAAGAAGTTTGTAGAAAGTACTGTACATGTACCTTCTTAGAAGATGCTTCAATACTGTACAGGGATCCCCCAGAAATTTCCTATTCAATTTCCCTGACGTTTCCAGGTTTTAAAAAAACTTCCTTGACCAATGACAATGTCAAAAATTGACATATACAGGTATTGCAAAATCGACGCAGGAAAATATTTTTCAAAATATACTCTGAATAATGAAAATTTTGAAAATTTAAAAAATTTAAAAAAATTTGCATGAAAATATGTTGAAAATTTGACAATTTTGAATTCGGAAAATGTTAAAAATTTGTACTCGGAAAACGTGGAAAATTTTGCAAATTTGTCCTCAGAAACTGTTGAAATTTTTGCAAATTTGTACTGGGAAAATGTAACAAGGTTTCCAAATGGGCCCTAACTAAGTTGAATTTACCTGACTTTCAAAAAAAGTCATTCTCCCCTAACTTTTCCAGACATTTTCAAGTTCACTGACTTTTCCAGGTTTTTCCAGGTCTAGAGGGTCCCTGCTGTAGCAATACAGGGTGAACATAAAGTCTTCCCTCATTATATATTCTAGATAGAAAATGTGTGGTTAAAAACAAAGTTTTCTAGCGCAAGAAAGCTGTAAATTTACTTGTACTCCTCAAAACTGAGTAAAGACTGCAGTTTACACCGAGCCAAGTTTTGAATAGGTTCAACTGGTTTGCATATACATCACTGTCACTTCGGGATTCCAGGAACTCGTATTCTGTGTTATCGTGGCTAGCTCGTGTTCCCGAAGCGAAAGAAACTGAAAATGGAAAATAAAATCCAGAGAGATGAAAGTGAAGCCAACTTTCAATAAACCTCTTTGCAAGATCTTTATGAAAAACAGCTGTTCTCGAGAAGGGAAACTGCAATGATATACCTAAGGGTAATACATATTCGGAAGAGCAATGATGCGAAAAACGCCGCAGCTACGGTAAAACCACAAGATTCAAACGTACCTATGGGAAATAGGTCGCAAAAACAACTTCTTTGCTGGCAGCAGCATCAGTAAAATGCCCCGGCACAAGAGCAAACTGGCTTAAAGGAGATTTCTATTCGGAATGTTGGAGCTGCATCAGTCCGGCTAAAGTTATGGTAAACGATTTACCAAAAGAAAAGAGGAAGAAAGGGCAAGATCGATATACCTAATTTTCGACATGCGTACGGCCGAGTGGAGTCCATCAATCTCGGTACAATGCAACGTGAAGATAAGTATGGGAGAACCACCATCAGCAAGTTGAGAGGAAAGGTGAAAAAATGCTCGAATTGAGCGGATGACCTTGCGTGCGATGCCAGAACCCCGCAGAAAATCAATTGGTATCTAGGGCAGCACCGATTCCGGGCCACCGATAGCATTGAAATATTTCAAGGTATCAATCTCACCTGGCCAAAGCTCATCTGTAGAGATTGCGCCACAAATCACGGCAATTGCTGAAAAATAGCTGGTGCAAAACGGGTGAAAAATCGAAGAGATCCTCCATGACTGGCGACTCCTGAAATGCTCGTAAAACACTCCTTTACGTGATTCTTTGCGAGTTACAGAATTCCCAGTATCAATAAATTAAAGACTGCATGTCAAACTGATATCGGAGTTCACGATAAATATGTTACTTAAGTTTCATCACAAGCGTTTTAATTATTGGGACATCTTCAGCATAACATTGGAGAGTACTAATAATTCGAGAAAGCCGCATTTAAATGTCGTAATCAGATCCCACTTTTACAACCTAATCAGATTTCAGATTTGGCAATCTGACGAATACAGCGTTCTCATGTGACAATGTGTGCATTTTGACATGTCTTGTAATGATGCCGGTGTCGAGTTTTAATTCATCATATTGGCGGAAATTTCCTGGATTGAACTTTTTTTTAATCGATGAATTGATGAAACGCTGCACGAGACCAAGTCTGGCCTTTCATAATGATCTTCCTATAAGAAAATCAATGATTCTGAATGGTAGCATATTCCTTGAAATAGAGTCTCCTTCTAGAAATGCTAGAAAAGCAATATTTAACAACAAATTCTACTATCACAGCAATAAGCTGATGCTTTACGCTACTTCTTAATGCTACAGTAGCCAAATACAAAAAAAAACAACTAGAAATAAGCTGTGGCTTTCCCCTGATGTGCATGATAATGGATTCACGGATGCTGTGGAAGGTTGGGGAAATGTTGAAAAGAATTCGAAAAACAAGTGAGTAATAAGAAAAATCATTATTACTGTCAGCCATAAGAGTTATAAGGTTTTAGGGTCTCACTTAACCCTAAGATATAGGATCTTATCATATTTGTATTGGTACTCGTTTTTAATGATAAAATCCTTCTATAAAAATGCAATAAGACAGAAAAAAATTGGAAAATGCCAAGGAATATATAGCAGCAGCAGCAGCGGTATAACATACGCTGAACCATTAGTTCCCAACCTTTTTACATCTGGGGACCAGTAAAAAAAAGAAGAAAAAAATTTCACGGAGAGGTTAAAATAGGAAAAAAATATTTGGCGCGGACTGCTTAGCTATGGCAGATATAAAAACCATTTTTGCCGTGAACACGTCTTTTTAAATCAGTATGGATACATTCCCAGAAACTGTTGCGTCACGAAATTGTGTAGTTAATTCAAAGACCTATAACTCCGAGGGGAATTATCATATGGGGATAAATGATAATTACCCACACTCCCCTCTTCCCTTTGTACCGTGCGGGGGTGAAAATAACCAAAATTTTGGTCATCTAAATCACAATACTGGTTTTTCATACACTGCAAGCGACCCACTCCCCCCAAAAGTATTCACGAACCAAACCTTATGGTAGTCGGGTCTGTGCCTTCCCGTTTTTATGTTTATTTAAAAAAAAAAGAAACAGAAACCGAGCGGGCATACGATCTTTCGCTGACCTGCAGGAATTTTCTGTGGACCGGTACTCGTACCTGCGCTCATACCATGAAATCATACACTCGTACAACTAAATAACTAAATGTGAAGACACCAGTGAGGACAATGATAAAGAATACGATCATTGGAATATTTATTTTTCGTTAGTTGTGCTTTAACCTCTGCTAGCAATTCACAACCGTAGCTCCATCAAGGATCAACACGTGTAACATGTTCAGTCAAGGACAACAATGCCACAGACATTTGAGTTGTGCAAGGTATCGCACGTGTAAAACAAATGATTGAACAAAAAATACCTTCATAGTTTCTACATAGAATATAGCCAGTATACCCGCCTTTTAATTTGTCATTTTGCAAAGGTAGCGCAACTGCAGCATTTTGATATCGTCGCCATCGATCTTCACCACCCCCTCTTGGTTATCGATACTCAACAGTACGCCAGAATTTTCCCGCTCATCTCCTAGGATGACCTTTACCTGCAAAGAATTTAAAGGCGAGGTTAGGACGATGAAACATGTCAATCCAAAAGCAGCAAGAGTAGCATTGCCCAAACAATTTCTTGGACAGCGAGCCAGTAATGCGAATAATAGAAATTGCACAAACCCGCTCGCCACGTTTTGGAATTATTGGTTCCAAATGCTCGCCGAGAATGTTGACTACGCGGTCCTCCCGTGGCAAAAATACTGAGCACATCGCACCCTGCAGGAGAAAACCAGTTAGTGAGCAATCCTCACGCTACGCAAAACATGCCGAAAAAAAAACACGTAAAATCCGCACCGAGACACCCCTGATGACTCCCGTTTGGGAGACCAGCCCAGAATCCTCGTGCGTGTCGCGTATCCTGACTTCAATATCAGTGGTGTGCCATTCCTGCGATGCCATGTGTTCCATACCCGCACCAGGTGTCTGAGGAACGAAGGGTGACTGCGCACTGGGGGTCATGGGGCTGTAGTTCATTGGCGATGGCGTCCCATAGCCTGTTGGCGATGGCTGGTAAGTGGCTGGACTGGGGGTAGCGACATATCCGGATGGACTGGGAGTGCCTGAGGGAGGAAAAAGGTTTGGGGAATCATTCCGGTGAAGGAGAATCGAGGGTTGAGAAAATTCTCGGTGAACTCACTGTTGTAGCCGGACGGTGACGGCGTCGGCTGGTAGGGAGAGTAATTGTGATCCGAAGAATAAATGCCAGCTGAGCTTCCCGGCGTCTGAGGTGTGTATGGTCCACCTTGGGGGGTTTCTGGTTGGTATCCAGGGGTGGCAGGATTGTAGCCAGGAGAAGGTGATGGTTCGTCGAAATGGAAATTATCAAAATCTTGTGACCTGTCATACAGAAAGACAGCGGGAAGATTTTTAATTTCAACAAAATGCAAGAAAATCCCTCTTCTCTAAAAAAACATCCACCAGCTGATTTTTGAAATCTTTTTACATTTTTGAATAAGAAAACAATTGCTTAGACACTCCTTCGTGACCTTCATGGCATGGGGGTAAATGATAACAAATAAACTTCAGCATTCCCGAGGAATCAATTAAGCAATGTTAGATTTAGTAAGGTCATCCTTACTTGTTGTAAGAAATTCTCAAATTTGAGGTGATACGGAAATTGGGGCATAATCTGCCATAAAAGTATCATGGCTTTAGCTCTGCTTTTTGGATTAAAATTTAAAGTTTACTGGTGATATAATGGGCAATTTTTCTAGGTTCTGAGGATCCATTTCCATATTATTTTAGGATGGGCCGGGCCAATTTCCACAAAAGACTTTTCACACAAATCACCAGCCTAAACATTCCGCAATGCCCAGGAAATTTAACATATGAATTTTAGCAACATTGGCCATGCTATTTACTGGATTTTACCATATTTTATCATATTTCATGCAATAAAATGCTAACCTAGCTGGTGTGCTGGCATTTGTGGGGTCCCAAGAATTGGATTGATTCGGCGTCCTGCTGCCATCGTGAAGCGGTGTCTGGTTACCATAATGCGGTGTTCTGCTTCCTTCGTACAAAGGCGTCTGTGACCCGTACATAGGCGTCCTGGAACCAGCCGCGTACTGTGGCGTCTGGCTGCCATACATGGGAGTACGGCTGTATGTGGATAGGCCACCTTTGCTTGGTCCACTGTAAAAACAAAATAAGAGAAACGAAGTAAGTAAAAAGTCTCGATTACTTCTAAAAGTTTGAAAACATGAAATAAAAAGTTAAAACATACCCCACAACTGTGATTCTGCTGCGGTCTACTGAAATAGTTTGGCAACCAGAATGCAGCTCCACACGAGCGGTAGATTCAGTTGCATCTTTCACAATACCGATATGGCCTGTTACGAGGAAAAATGATCATGTTAGGCATGCTCAAGTATGTTCTTAGGACATGATGAAGCCAAAAAATGTTGCTCGGCAAGCAACTCCTTTCAAGGAGACGTGCACTCTCAACCTTAGCAGCATCCAAAAGTACCTTTATAAGATCCTTGAGTGATTTTTATCGTTTGTCCGATGAGTTCCGTGTCTCTTCGGCTGCGTCCACGACCAGCACCTCCACCTCCACGACCTTAGAAACATAAACAAAAAGTTAGGTCACGTTTCTCCAGACATCTCCGCAGCACACCTCGAATATGAATGCATTTTTACCTGGAGTTCCACCACCTCCTCCACCACCACCACTTACTCCACCACCTCCTGGATGTGCCGGACTCGTAATGCGTGGAGACATAGGACTGTACCCGCCGACGAAAGGAGTATTGGGCTGTGTAAAAAATATAAGGAGGAAATAAGGACATGGCTGGTTCAGCTTTCGCTTAGGATTCAAAAAGATGTCAATGCACGTGGAGCAAGTAGCAAACAATTGTTAATTACCCGAGATCCGCCGGCCAACACGAGATGACGCGTTTTACACACAAAAATGCCACCATTGTCTAACATCATTCGAGAATGGAGGAATGCGAAGCTACGAAAAAGATGCTTAATTTCTCCCTGGCGACCCTATTTCAATGAAAGAATAAATTACGAAAATCAAAATTCGATGTGAAAATATTCCAAAAAGCCAAACCAAATTTTGACTTGCTTTGTGAAGCATATTTCGGGGTTCAATACTTACAGAATGAGGTCCATCGATGACCTTGACAACATCTTTCAACTGAATGTTATTGGATTCAGAATCCAGAGCGACAGCATTCCTCGTATCTTTCTTCTTGGTCACTCCTTGGTGTTTCACACAGACGACCTACAGCCGACCACGTAAAGTTTTAAATCACAACTTTACAGACTACCAACAGCGAAGAAACTCGGGACAAAACTCACCTTGCCGTGCATGTTCAGCACTTGAAACGTTTCCCGCTCCAACCGGACAATAACTCCGACGGTCTGCGCGCTGAAAAATTACCATAAATGTTTCAATTGATTCCTTGTAATAGAAACAAAAAAGGCCAAAAGAAAAGACGCTCACTCCAATTGGACAAGATCCCCCCACTGAAACTGGCCTAAGGAATCCACGCCAGTGGCCATGTCCGAACACAGTTGGAGATCACGAGGCAAAACTTTCATCTAAAGGATAAAAAAAAATTGCGTGTCAGTAAATCGGCGATGAAGATGCGCCGTTTAATCACGGTTATCGTTTTTCCGGGCATTCGCATCAAACTTCCAAATGTTTATTCGGGCTTTAAAAATCAAATTCAAAAATGCGTACCTCGTGCATCGTCAAATCGGAGCAAAGAACAATAAGGTTTTCTTCCACACGAATGATGATTCCCGTATCGCCTTCGTACCGGCCTGCAATTACTTTGACATGGTCACCCGTCTTAAAATACTTGCTCAATTCTTGCGCTTGGAAGTCCAATGGGTCCTAAAAATAAAGAATTGATATCCACTTAGGAAAAACATTTAACTTTCACAACAGGTAAAGAGTTACTATTAAGGATATTATTATTACTAGTTATTACAGTTGTAAAATGAAAAGCGCACCTTCAAGTCTTCGTGTTTGGGCATGATGGTAATTTTATTTCCATCGATGCTAATAATCTTTCCCTGCAAGTGGATCAATTCTCCTTGGCTCACTTCCACGTTGTCACCGGTTGAAAAATTGTGACCCTGGTCTTCATGCCGAGCTTCGGCCAACTCCAAATCCGTACCTTCTGGCGATTCTTCGAATTTCTCCAGTTCGGATAGCGTCGGTTTCACACCCTCAGCAATCTTGTTGATGTATTAAATAAAATCAATCGAAATGCTCTAGGAAGAAACTTTGAGAAGATAATAAAAGTAGTAGGTTCGCTTACAATGGCTGACATGGCGAAGCTTTTGTACAAAAACCCTTTGCGGCTGTAACGGTTGCCTTCAAAGCTGAGGAAATCGCCGTCCATAGTGACCTCGCCTCCGATAAGCTTGATGGTATCCACGTCAAATAGTTTCCCAACTGGCTTCTTTTTCTTTTTCCGCTTGTTTTCTTGCTCCTAACAATAAAATTCATCAACTGGCTGTTAGACACGTGTTCTTTAGGAAATATTTAACACGGTTGTTTTAAACCATTCGTAAAAAACATTAAGAAACGGTATCAATCTTACGTTCGTCGTGTTCCTCAAAGCTCCCCTAAGCTTCGTATAGTCAATGCGCGGTATGAGTTTCAGGTGAACCTGATTTTGAGCAGTGTCCACAAAATCTACTTGGGCAATGTCATCTTTATAAAGGCCCCGCTTTAGGCGGACCCATGCCTTGGACTTCAGCACAGTTTGCTCTTTTACGACACGGACCACGTCAGTCATTTCCTTGATCGGTACCATCTATAGGTGCAAACATTTACATGATAAGAAGCGTTATAGAAAGAGTTCACATTATCTTCTAAAATAAGAAGATTTCTCACCTGCTGTTGCCACTGCCCCATTCTGAGATTTCCGACGTTTTCAATGGCCTGCTTGACGTGGGTCAATTTGAATGCTTCCACATAGATATAGCCCTTAACACCCTCTACAGAAACCACCGACTTAATCTGCAAAGGCTATCCAGAAGAGACGAAGAGAAATTCAGAATTCCTTTCCAAATACACCGTCAATAATTGAAACTAGAAAAATTAATCAAACAAGAGCCTTTACTTCATCCGTTGACTGATAGGCGATGAACTTCCGCATAAGCTGAATTGCCGTGATCTTCTCCTCTCCGATTTTGCATTTTACCATCCAAAGATTTGGATCTCTGCAATGGAAAATAGGATTAGAAGTATAATTTTATAAAACGGCATCACTGAATACCATTATTATTGTACAATTATTCTTATGATTACATGTATCTGCTCAATCGTACTTATTGTATACTTTCTTTTAAATATTTAACCATATATTGTTTACGCAACACATTTTGATGTACTATAATCTTTAAAAGTATCTAGCTGAGTCTTTAACTCTTATTAAAATAATTACGAATTTTAATTTGTAGTGAAAAAAAAAGTTCTTGTTAACTTGTGAAGGGGAGTAACATAAATTAAAAGACATTTAAAACAACTGTGTTCATTTAATAATAATATGAGAGTTCAAGAAAAATACTTTCCTAAAAAAAATGAAAAACCACATATTTTGAATTTTAATTTGTAGTGAAAAAAAAGTTCTTGTTAACTTGTGAAGGGGAGTAACATAACTTAAAAGACATATTTAAAACAATTGTGCTCATTTAATAATAATATGAGAGTTCAAGAAAAATACTTTCCTAAAAAAAAATGAAAAACCACATATTTTGAAGTTTTGGAACTATTTTCCACAATGTTTAAACTAATACCAATTAGAACAAAAAACTCACTTCACACCAGGAAGGAGGGTCTGTTGCGTAATTTCTTCCGAAAGTTCGGCATCACTATCCCCGAAACGTCGTTCGGTAGTCGGTGCCTCGGCATACTTTTTTCGGTAATATTCCTCAATCTCATCTTCTTTCTGGTTACTAAAATATCATAATTTTTTTTCATTATCACAAATTATGGAGAAATAAACTGAAATGGGAGAAAATGGGCGATTTCCTTACTTCCAAAGCATTTCCATTCGCCTTTGACCCTCAATCTCACGGGCTGTAGGGCCTTCTATGTTATGTTTTTTATCGATGATGTCTTCAGCTCCTTCTTCCCACTCCTCATCATCCTCCACTTCCTCATCCACCTCCGCCTCATCTATGATAAAATCTGTGTAACGTGCTTTCTTCTTCTTGCGGGGCCGATCGTCATATTCTTCCTCCTCTTCCTCATCATATTCGTCCTAAATAATAACAGATTTGTATCCGATGTTTTCCAACGAAATTTTGATAAAGAAAATGAGTAAATGAGCAATAAAAACCTCGTCTTCGTCCTCCTCTTCATCTTCGCTTGCTGCAGCCTCTTCGGCTTCTGCTTCAGCTTCGTCCACTTCTTCTGCCTCGTCTTCCTTCACACTTGCATTATCACTACCTGAAAACAAATTCAAATTGTGTCAGTTTTATCAAATAGTGCTTTTACAGGGTGGCAACAAAATTTTCATTTTCAATTTCCCTGACTTTTCCCTGACTAAAATCCAAAATTCCCTGACCAAAACTCTCTCGTAAATTCATATCAATTTTTTTTGTCATAATGAATGCAGGGATATAGCATTTTGCTTTTATTTGGGAAAATTTCCATGACTTCCCTGACCACTATTTTTTTGGCCACCCTGTTTTAAATATGTATTTTCTAACCAGCATGGTCAATTTTTATAGATTATAATGGACATATGGCCAATCAGAAAAATTATACATGTACCCACTGTCAGTCCCAGGATAATAGTTATTAGCAAAGGGGTATATCAAATCAACATAACAGTGAAAAATGCATGACAATGGTCTTAACTCGTTTAATGAACAGAAAAAGAAACCAAATAAAAAAGTAGGCCTATTATGTATGCATGCTGATCAGAGGGACTTTTATTGAAACATGTAAATTCTTAAAAATATTTATAATTTACATACCAACGTCGCTACCACCTCCATCGCTTCCTCCATCATCTGGTTCTTGCTTTGTAACCTGATAATAAAGTTACATTTTGAATTATCATTTCGACAATAGTGTGTGATTTTCACACAATATTTACAGATCATTTCCAACTAGAACTCATACAAAAAACAACGTAAAACGTATAGAATGGACCTACTTCTTCAAAACTTCTGTCACTATCTGCATCAGAGTACGCACTTCCTTCACCTTCGCTGTCTGACATCTTAATGTATCGACACCCTCTCTCTGCGTTAAATTTATAGCAAATAAATGAGGTTTTTTTTACAAAATAAAGCACTTTTCTGGACCATAGGCCTTGACAAACGAAATGTAAACATGCCCATAAGTCGTCGAGGTATGGCCTCAAATAACACAAATCAAGAACAATATCTAAATGTGACACCGACCTTCGAAGCATGTGATCCAACCGAATAAATATTTTATGTCCAATCCACCCAAAAATTATTAAAAAACGAGAATATTCCTTTGAAGATTTACAGCTTTTCAAGCATATGAAAAGGCTTACGCGGCCATGCCGGGATGCCAGCTAACGTCGTCGTATAATAATTACCATTATATCTACATATACTAAAGTCATCAACTCTTCCCAAAAATTACATTTATGCATACTTTATAAAACCACCGTTGACAATTAGTAAAAATTTTTAGAAACTAAAAACTACAAAGGCTCAGAAAAGCTCGAATATATTATTGAGACGATCCGATGGCGTTATTTGGTCATACTGTTCAGCAATGGTGCACTCCCGCTGTTCCAAAAACGTTGCTACTCCCCTCACATTATTGCTTAGGCTTAAAGTTTTACAGAAATATAAAGTAAATATCAAATTCGTAAGCAAAGGTTGGCGTGAATTTATGTGAAAATACTTGACGAAGATGAACAATACTACTTTTATTTAGCTGAATGTAGTAGGTGAATTGAGATAAAGTTGTAAATATTCCTAAACGCGGCTGTTCCATCATCTACCGTCACCCCCTGGTTTGTCATATTTCAACGTATTCAATTCTGGGAGTATGCCAATACAAAAAATAATAAATAAAAGGAAAATTGAGACGGTTAATGTTTGTAATTAAAGGAACGATTTGTCCTCTGATTTAAAACTGTGAGTGTATATTTTAGCGCTGATCAGACAAAATCGATACAATTACCGAAATCAACAACCCCCTCCCCAATTTCCGCCATTAATTGTACATATCGATTAGTCATGTATTATCAATATTTATTAAGCAAATTTCTGTCACATAATAGTATCATATTTACGGACTTTAATTTTCAAAAGGCCAAATTCATAAAAACGCTCTATAAATAGCCAGTCAAATTAAATGTAGGTCGCATTAAAACCAATTAAGGTGAACCAGAGGTCGGTTGTCACTAAAAGGCGGCATGGCACCCCCGGTTCATTGACATATCAGATTCAGAAATAACTACTTATTTATCCGAAATTCCAGCGACAACTCTCTCCGCTCTAAAGTCGCGCGTTTCAAACCAAGCTGGATCACGAAAATTCGTGAAAAACATATGAAAAGGGGTAATGTTCCGGTTGTCCATGGCGCAATCCCGCACCACCTTTTAGTTGTCTCTCTTCTCCCTTTTTCTTGCCAAATTTGGTACATCTGACGTCATTCGATGTTGTTTCTTCTTCAGTCTTGTGCGCGCCATTAGAGAGACTGAGGATATAATTTTCAACCGTTTTCTTATGCGAATTTTTCGCCATTTCGAAGCCCTACGTGGGAGAATGTAATGTAATCGATGTTTCTTCACGCAGTACTAGTTCCCTAAACTCGGACCAGCCCTCTAGAAACTGTGAAAATGGCCCTTGAAAGTGTGTTTGGCACACCCCCTCCCATAGTGGGGGCCGCTAACAATCATACATTGAAAATACACGGAGAAAAACAAAGGTTGAGTACGGCATAATTCAGAAAATTCGGGGAGTTATCTATCATAATAATATATTTATTTCGACTGCTACAGAGTACACAGGCCATCGTTTTATTAGTTTAACATTTTCTTAGTTTTCCCAGCTCATTTCCGCTTATTTTTTATTTTTAAAAAGTACGTATTAAAACGCGTACGTTCGACTTTAAAATGCTACGCTCGTATTCGACTCGTTGCCTATTGTGTGTGCATTTGTCGTAAAACTTGCGGGATTTTATACACCTGGCGACAAATCTGGACCTTCGACCCATAAAATATTCGCTCGAAACCATCCAGGAAAATTTTTTTTTTATACGGTTTCCGTTTTTGGAACGTTTTGAGTCTTGGTCGTTCAAATGTGTACTTTGCATCAAGCCTTGCATCGCCCTATTTTCCTTTTTATTTATTGGTGTGGTACTGGTACAAATTTGCATGCATTTTTTTTTAAAAGCTAAAATATACATTCCGTGCTGAATTTTACGCAAATTCGCCGAAAAATTCCCATCCAGGTTTCGCGAGCATTATTGGGACCGGTTTGAGGAAGAAGACGCGTGACGTAATAGTTTTTTTCCTCAAAATGGCCGCGACATTTTGTTCAGGATTTTATTTCTAGGCACCCGTTGATATACCGACAAATAATAAACTCTGTGGTATTAAACGGTTAGGCATATCCCACCCCTACGTACAGTAGTTTTTACAAGTTTCGAGTCTCGGAACTAGGTGATAATCTAATGTTTGATTCTGCTAATTTGGGGTACGGTTTATATTCCTATAATAATTATTTCCAAGTATTGTTTAAATTTAATTCCATTACCTTTCAACACTGATCGGTTATTTAGTTCTAGTTATCCAGGCGTTTAGTTTCAATTAATAGCCGCAGATTAGAGTTGTCTAGATCACATGGTGTATTTTAGGCCTAGTTACAATAGGTAACGGTCATTGTGATTCGTGAAAATACGGTAGGGGTATTCAGAAAAGAAAAGTGCGTATTTAATTCCCTTTCCTGAAATCCATCGAGACTCAAAATTCATCGAATTTCGGTTTAATTTATCAGTTAGAATCGATTATCAGACAGTTTTCCAAATCAAATTTCTACAAAAATCGTTAGGACTAAAACGAGGCTGATGGGTATAAGCCTCGTTTAAATCTACATTATATTCCGCGCCTTAGCATTAAGCCTTTAATTAGAATGGAAAACCCGTAAGTTATTACCGTAATTTGTTTTGCTGGGGAAATAGGAACCCTAATAAATTAATAAGTAATCAAAATAATTGAAATGGGAGACATGTTTGGCACCTCGTGTAAATGACGTCGTCATTTCCAGTTGTTGCGTCATGCTAAAAATTGGGACAAGGGCCATCCTAAAAGTACCTAAATTAGTACGAATTGAGGCTCAATTTTGCACTGCGGAAATGTTTCAGACCATGCGATAAAACGAAAGTTGACGTTTTCGTTAATCTGTCAACATAAATAAGGCTTAAAGTAGTTAAAAAAAGAGTGAATTTTGGTCAACTTACCGTAAAAGCAACCTGGTGGGGGTCATTCAAAAAGTTCCTGCTTGCTGTAGTAAGCGGATTTGCGAAACAGATGTCCAAAAATGAACATTTTTCATTCTTACAACGTTTTGTTTAATTTTTATGTTCTGAAAAAATTAAATGACAGGCATGAAAAACTAGATTACCATCTATTTTTTGGCTGGCAATTTAAATTTAACTTTTTATTAAACATGTGCATGTATTCATCAAAAAATTAAAATGGTAAAATCTGAACTGATTTTCCATTTAGAGAAACTCTGGAATGAGAAATCAAAATCAGTTTAAACAAAGTAATTTTATGACGAAATATGTTTCTTACACATTTTTAATGTTCCATTCCCAAAACGGATTTAACTTTCCACGCAGTCGACAATAAATATATAAAAAATGGTGACAAATTGGACAATCTCAGGAAATGCTAATTGGGTTTATATTACGTAAAAAGAAATAATATTAATAAGTAAATAAAAACGTGCTTTGCCTGACACCGCGAATTGCAGTCAAAGATGTTATTCAACTTGAGCCTTTGAACCTGCAAATGTGTCGTGACAAAAAACATAATGGGCTAGTTGTTAAGAAATCTCATGTTCTTAATCTATCAAATGACAATTAAAAAAGATTTCAAAGTAGGATTATGGTAAAATTTTATCAAAATCTAAAAAGAATTTAAATTATCAAACATTTTTAGGATATTTTTGATGATTTGCAAAGAATAAAAACAGGTGTCTTTTTAAGCTATAAAACCTATTTAAGGCAGGCTATCTGATAATATAAAAATATTGGCATCTTGCTAACAATATGTCAGTCAATACAGCTCCGCAGCTGGCAGATACAATTTCCCATAAACAACCTGTCATACGACCAATGATTATTACTTTTAACCTTGAAAAGTGATTCTCATTTAGTTGGAGCTCATCTTTATGTCCTATCAAATGTAATTGAAAAGCTAATTAATGTAATGTTTTTTAATAATTAACTCATAATATAAGTTGTACAAGATAAAAAAATTATCATTTTTTGGAAAGAACTTAAAATTCCAAAAACAATTATTGGCTTTACAGTTCTAATCCAGCGCACTGGTTGGGATGCAATTAAGTTCCCCTGAAGGGGGCAATAAAGTTAAATTGCTCAATTGTTGAAGGACAAGACAGCATGGTGCGCAAGATCAATTCTCAATCTAGATAACTACACAAAAGAAAATATTTTAAAGCAACATTAAATTGAAATAAGTTTAATTTGTTATAGAGGATTTTTTATGTTTTGTCTATTTTGCGAATTGGTTAAGCAAAGAAACCATGTCAGAACCAATCTAATATTTTCTGAAAAGTCTGTCCAAATTTTCCAATAGTATATTCCGTTCGAACATTTTGCAGTTTCTACTATTTGTTTCTGGAATCAATTTTTAGTATCGAGGCTTTCCATAATTAGTTAATTCGTGTAATAAACTCTCATCAGGCTTGGTCCTTTTACTATTTGATGCTAGGAATAAAATCTTTTTGATAGTTGTAAACTCAAATTAGGCAGCCACATATTGTCCAATGGTCAAGGGATACTCCCTTTGAAAAATTGTGAAACAGTGAATTCAACGCTTTAACACCATCCATTTACAAATCCACAGAACGGCCAGCATGGAAGAGCCAGATGATGATAAAGAGGAAGGAGAAATAGAAGATGGAGAGATCATTGACTCGCAAGAAGAGGAAGAGGAAGCAGCGGCCGAAGTGCAAGAAGCAATCAGCCGGCCCACAGAGACAAAAGGTTTTGACATAATGGGCATGCTTCAACGTGAATTGGAGAATGGCATAGAGGGAAGCGTCGAAGGATCAAAAAAGAAGAAAAAGAAAAAGAAGAGGCGGAAGCGGCCGTCACAGCAAAGTGGAGAAAACGGACCCAATGAAGCAGATAACGACCCAGCTTCCGTGAGTGTCTGTCCGTCCGTAAACTGTTCTGGGTCCACAAGAGCAAAACCACAGCTGCCATTTTTTTGCGTTTTCCAGAAACAGCAGAAGCAAAAGAAACGCAAGAGATACGTCGATCATGACCGTATCCAAGAAGATGACAATGTGCAGTGGCAGTCGCATGGGAAAAAGCTCCCACGTCGATCCGAGTCAATGGACCGCCAGTCACAGTCACCACCTCATCAACCGCCTCCCAAACAAAGGTGAATTTCTGGATTAGTCATCACCCTAAAATGAGTTTACAAGAGAATTTATTTATGCAATATTACTTGAAATTACCTTTGAGGCACTCATGGTTAATCACATTTGTTGAATTGCTCAAAAATAATCTACCCTTAAGGCCTTACCATATAAGAGGATATCAATCTTGATGATATGTAGGCCATCAAGAAAATGCCTCGAAAAGGGAAATTACTTAATCAGTATGTTCTTTTTTTCAAAGGTCGCCAAGCAGGTCGCCACCACCTCCAGGCTTGTACGACAGCCCCCCAGAAAGCAGCGACGACGAGTATGATGGCCCATCCAATCGTGGCTCAAATTTTGGAAGATTCTCGATGAACAGCGCCAACTATGAAGCACTTGGGGAGAGGGATCCCTCCAAGCCAGCAATTCCATTGGGTACAGAACAATCCCATGACTGGAGACATTTCAGATCTTGCATTTATGAGGTACAACGTCAGATAGCTAATTGCATTAATCTTTCCACTGCTTTAGGCATAGACTTCCGGTCGCAGCACAAGGGAATGAAGGCACGTCGAGGAGGACTCGACAAGCGGGGAAAGGGTCGACCCAAGAGGCGAAGGAAGGAGCTGCAACGGCCGGTCTGCAAATTCTACTTAGACGGAAAGTGTTCCAAGGTGAATATAGCGAAAGCCCAATTTCCCATTTCCGACATGCAAGTATAAGCATAACTTAACTTTGTTTTCATTCGCTTTCTGTAGGGTCTTGATTGCGCTTATTCTCACGACTCACCGTTAGTCAAGAAACAGGAGTTGTGCAAGTTTTATCTCAACGGATTTTGTGCCAAATCGGAGACCTGCGTTTTTATGCATAATATCCTTTATCAATTATTTGAAGAGATGGTAGTGCATGTTAAATTAATGAGAAACGACTTCAGAAAACGTTGTTTTCAAAGGCCCAAGTTAACTTGTAAAAATTGTACATTATTAGTACCCAGCGAGTAGAATGTGCTCAACACCCTGTTCAAATATAACAAATTCATTATTTAGAAATACTTAGGAAAAGTTTTGCGTCAATTACCTCGCGGCTTTATGTTTCGAGGTCCCCCGATTCTTTTCGTTTTCCTTAACGACATGTCTCACAGGAGTTTCCGTGCAAGTTTTTCCACACTGGAGCAAAATGCTATTCAGCGGATAAATGCAAGTTTTCACATGATCAGCTGACGGATGAAATGAAATACGTTTTGCATAGGGTGAGTGGAGTAACCATGACACGTTATGTTCTCTTACCAAATCCATACTGTAATCTCACTATTGCGTTTCCCACAGTATCTCGAAAAAGAGGATAATAACAATAGCGGTGATGACTCTCCACCAATGCCTCATCGCCCTAGTCTCTTGGGCTCACCGCCAAGGCATCTCAAGGAACCTTCCCACGACCCTCAAAAGAAGATTCCTTCCTTGTTTGACATCGAAGTGAAACCGCCTCAGAACGTAATGTCGCCAGGAGGCAACCAACAGCAGTCACAGCAACCGATGAGGTAAGGCTCCGCAGATCACCTCATCTCTTTGTGAATCGAGAACAACATTTACTCAATTAATTTTAAAATTGTCATTTTAGGCCAAACTTTTATTCAGAGTCGATCGGTTCACCCGTGCCAGGGACCAGACCGCCTTTGCTGCCCTTTCCGACGTCCTCATTTGACCCTGACCCAAGTGACTTCCCTTTTGAAGAGGATAACATGGAGCCTGAATATGAGCAAACGGATCCTGATCATGGCAATGGGCCAATGGGGTCTGCTCATGGAAATGGCCCGATGGGTCATGGACGTGGCAATGGCCCGATGGGTCCCGGACGTGGCAATGGCCAGATGGGTCCCGGTCGTGGCAATGGCCAGATGGGTCCTGGACGTGGCAATGGCCCGATGGGTCCAGGGCGTGGCAATGGCCCGATGGGACCCGGGCGTGGTAATGGTCCGATGGGTCCCGGACGTGGCAATGGCCCGATGGGTCCCGGAAGTGGCAATGGCCCGATGGGTCCCGGCCGTGGCAATGGCCCGATGGGTTTCGGTCGTGGCAATGGCCCGATGGGATTCGGTCGTGGCAATAGCCCAATGGGTCCTAACCATGGAAATGGTCGTGGCTTCGGGTCACCCCACCGCATGCCTTTTGGTAACCAGCAGCACCAGCAAGGTCCAGAACCATTCATGATGGATATAGACGAACGTTATCCCCCAATGGAGGAGATGATGTACCAAGATGAAGGTAAGCGGAGGAATAAAATTAAGTTTTGTTAAATGTAGCCTATATCCCTTTACTCAGCAAAATTGGAACATTTTGTTCACTTTTTGTCTAACGCTGGCAATTCTGATTTACATCAACGGGCACTTCCTATGTTTTTATTTCTGCAGGCCCGGGATTTACCATCCACTTAAATAAACTTAACCAAACTTAAGTTTGCATATTTTAAAAAGCCAAAAGATAAATCCTGTTTTTACATTGAAATGTACAACAAAAACTTGTCTAAGTGGGTATTCTACCTTTTTTTACAGATGAAGAAATGTATGACAATGATGAGCAACAAGAGCAGCTAGGTCCCAACCAAGACAGGCAGTCTTTCCACCCAATTCCTTGGCGAAATTTAGCAATTTCCGACGTGGATATGAGGCAAGGTCCTCCAGGTTCAACTAATGAGGAAGACCTTCCTGACGATCACAGCCGAGGTGAAATGAGCAATGACCGAGATGGGAGTCACTCCAGTGAAAGCGACGGAGACACCAACAAACTGTCTGATGGCAGTTCGGGTGGGAACATTCTCATCCCCCTTCACCTGCCCAAGAAGCAACGGGAGCTGTTCCTTCGCATCCAGCAGGTGAGAAAATCCATCGCATTTCAAAGTTTGCCAAAAATAATTAAAGTTAGCACAATGTTGTTAACACAAGCATGAATTTTTGTCTGCAGCAACAAAGGCGAGCTGGGTCGAGTCAGGAAGATTCTGACAAGGGAGATGGGAAGAAAAAGGAGGAAGAACTGCCAGAAGAGAGCGCTGAGGTGGTGGAAGAAGAGGTATATCCTAAAGAAGACCCTGACAAAGTGGAAGATGAGGAAGAGCTGGCAATCAAGAAAGCTGAGAAGGAAGGGTGGTACAGTAGCGATGATGACGACGATGAGGATGAAGACAAACCATTGACTGCAGTGCTTAAGAAGCTGCAGCAGGAGGTAAGAATTGGCTGCATTCTTGATTACAAATCATGGCATTATTCACACTTAAAATTCAGGGTTCTCATAAATTATGTTCCCTAAATTTCAGCCCATTAAAAAACCTGAAGCACCTACGCCACCAGTATTCAACATTGCTCAAATGTTGCAGTCAATTGCTGGAATAGGCGCAGCCCCTGCAGAAGTCAAGCAGTCGACTGTGGTTAAACCAGACCTGAGCCGTGATCCTCGGGCACACCGACTCGCAGAGCTGCGAGATCCACGGAGTGCCCGGAACAGTGCTGGCCCAGACACGAGAGATCCGCGGGTGCGGACATGCCGTGATCCTCGCTTGCTGTCAAACCCTGCGACTGCCGAGCTACCAAGGTTTGGCGATCCACGATTCAATCCGAGTCACGCCCCAGAACCCATTCACTCCAATTTTCAAGAAATGAACTTCCCTAATGGTAAAGAACCAAGGAGGCCTCCTCTCCTGCAAACACCCTCAATTCCTCCTCTGACGAACTTTGAAATGAGCGATTCAGCGAGCAACTATCAACATCCCATTCCTTACCGGCTGCATGTCGTAGCAGTATCTCAGCCAAATTACAGCAGTGTGCTGAAAAAAACCGACCCGCGTCTACTGCAAAGCGATCCCAGGTTAAAAAAGCGTCTTGGGCATGATCGGAGACCCTCGCTGGAAACCATTGCGAACGATGGCAAAAGCAGACGACCCTCGATGGAACGTACCCCGAGCGAGAGCAGCAAATCACTGCCTCTAGAAGCAAATGGGAAGCTAGGATCAAGGATCAAGCCTGAGCCACATGTTCCCACTCCAGCCGAGCTTGAGCCGCACATCATGGATAGTGTGAAGTCTGAACTGATGGTGATGGCCAACATAAAACCGAAGAGCTCTGCAGCAAACATGACGCCAGATGCACCGTCTGTGTCACGGCCTATCATCACACGAAAAATAAAGAGCGCAAAACCGGTCTCGAGCCTCTCCATTTTCGATCAAGTGCTCCAGGTCACGGCCATGCCCCCATCACCCCTGATGGAGGTGCAGGAAATACAAGAATGTGACAAAATACTCGAACCTGACATGACTAATAACTCCTTTAAAACTGAGGTTTCACACGAGGTACAAGATCTTGACAAAATCATGAAAACGACAGTGGCTTCGCCCGATAGGCCACAATGTGAATTTCCATCCAACACAAACGGAATGTTTGTTGACCTTATTGAACTAGATGATGACTCCGACAGTGACGCCGATGATCTGGTTATCATAGAGGCCAAGGAGGAATCAGAAGCCAATGAGGAACCTGAGGCTAAGGAGGAACCAGAGGCCAAGGAGGAACCAGAGGCCAAGGAGGAACCAGAGGCCAAGGAGGAACCAGAGGCCAAGGAGGAACCAGAGGTCAAGGAGGAACCAGAGGTCATGGAAGAGCCAGAGGCTAAGAAGGAAGAAGTGGTCAAAGAGGAACCAGTGACCAAGAAAGAAACAGGGGTCAAGTTTGCCAAGCCTGACAAGTCAGAAGATTTGGTCATTGTTGAAGTCAAGAAGGCACCACCAAAAAAGCCACCAGCCCCTAAGAAAAACCTCAAAAGGCCAGCAGCTTCACCATCAGGCGAATGCATCGTTACTGGTGTCAAGTTGGTTGTGAAGAAGCCCAAGATTGTGTCATTGAGAAGCAAGACCATTGTGGACAACTCCTTACCACTGGACTTTGAGAGTGCCCTCAATAGCGCTAAAGCCAAGCCTGCCAGCACCACTAGTCGCAGTCCAAAAAAGGCGACCAAGAATGCCCCGAACTCTCCGAAAACCCCTCCAAAGGCAGCAAAAGGTAGTCCAAAAACTCCAAAACAGCCTAAGGCCCCAAAGAGCAGCCCCAAACCCCCGAAGAGTGATCCTAAGCCCAAAAAGAGCAGTCCAAAACTGCCGAAAAATCCCCCCAAGCTTGAAAAGGTCAGCATAAAAACTAAAAAATCTTCAAAAAAGAGCTCCAAAAAATCGGAAAGTGTCGCGCATCCTCCAAAAGTCATTGAAAAGCCCCCGGAGGAAACAATATCGCGACCGGCAATCCCAAAACTGGTGCTCAAGAAGGTTGGCAAGACGGTCATCAAGTCAACCATTATTACTCCTACAGTTGAAAGGACTAACCCTCTCTCGCCCCCTAGTGGTCATGACCTGCGGTCGCTTTCCACGGAGCAGGAGTTCAGCATCGCTGATGACACTTGTTTAAAGGATATTTTCATGACGATTGACCCGACTGCTTCGCCGTTCTGTTAGCGTTTGGGACTTGCTCCAGGGCTAAAGGAACTTGGTGGTCCAGCTTCAAATCTGGCTCTTCTCTAGGCACTTTCCGCTTGTACATATTCCGATGACTGCTGTAAAATTTAACGTTTGGAACGTTTTGAAGCAGAACGAACAAGACATATAACCCTGTTTCCCATTTAGCGATGTGCAACCATTTCTAAAGCTTCCTTCCCTCCATGGCGCGTCCAGCGCGACTCCTGCTTCCATTTTCAAAATCTTCGATGGTATCCTACAACTGGGAAAGCTAAGTATTTGCCATCAATGGTAACATTGTCGAAAGATAATTGTCATCTTTCAAATCTTTTTTTTTTTTCCGGAAACTAGTCCTTTTGAGAATGCTCAAAATCTAAGAAATGAAATTGGAACGAACGTTCTGATATTTTGTCACAATGATTAGACGTCTGTCATCTGTTCGAAATACATTTGTCACAGAAAATGTGGACGATTCCAGCAGCTAAAAAAGCGCTGGCGGTAATCTACCTTTGTGGTAAATACCTAGCAAACCCCGAACGAAGGCGTGTGCTATCTTGCGGTTTTCATCTTTTTTATTTATCCCCTGATTCTGGTCTCCAATCTTTTACAGCCAACTAATTTCAAAAATGGATTAGTGCAAATACGCTTTTGGAGAAATCCAGGAAATTTTATAAGGAACAATGGGCTCCCTGTCTACCTTAAGTTTTTTTTTCTCCCGGTTAATTTCTTCACTCGTTGATGGACTGTATATATTTTTTCTGGATACGGACATTTCCATTATCCAAATATACACGTTTTTGTAGGAAAAAAAACGAAAAAGTTAAAAATAAAATACACCCATCCATGCCCGATTGAAGAGCTCTATTTTTAGCTTTCAATTGCATTTCAAAATTGCAGGGTGCGGGCCACGATCTTCTTTCTGTAAGATAAACGTTATTACCATCAAGGCAAAACTGCGTTGTTCAAATACTGTAATAAAACATAAGTTATTATTAACCGTGCATTGTGTGATGTTTTGTGGCGATAGATGCGCCTTATTAGAATAGGTAAAGATGCAAAATACTTAGATGACAGTGTCTGTAAAACAATTTCATGAAATTGAATCTCTAAAATTAAAGGATTGGGCTTTTAAATTTCCGAGAGCCAATTTGCGCAACTTTTAAGAGGGTAAATGGTTTCGTTCGAGGAAAGAAAATATTTACTTGGCATGATTTCCAATTATAAAATACGATTATACCAAATGTTTTGGCAATACATAATTGTAGAAAGATACAAATGCAATGCAACATCTCATTCTTGATTATCTCTCACTGAATTTGGGATAAGATAAGGAAGTAGAAAATGCACTAACTAAAGTCATTTCGGGAGGTTGGGAAATAGTATCACGAGTAATCAGCAAAATGGAAGAAAACTAAATTGTAACGAGCATAAATATGATTACAAAAATGTTTCAGAAAATTACTTTGCTGCACCCATCCCCCCCCCCCCCCCCCCTATAAATTGACGTGTTCAACTGACAAATATATTTTGGTATACCTAATATTTATCCTAAAAGTTTCCGCTTGCACAGCTCTATATTTATATCAATTTATATTATATCAATATTTTGAGCTATTGTAGTTACAGCATAAACTTGAGAGCATAATAATACATTGTCCCTACCTACACATTTTTAAAACACCGGTTTTGTTTCTCAATTGTTCTGAAAATACAAGCCTACGTCATTTTAACATGATAATGGTTTGCAGTACGAGACTTTACAGCCTCATGTTTTCAAACAATATAAAATTTGAGGTGTTGCATTGCTAATCAGCAGAATTTAAAATAGCCAAGTCATTTTTTGCTATTCTCTGTAGCAACAATAACCCAAGATCAACAAATATATTTAAAGGAAAACCCAGTATATACAGAAAGCTTGATCAGTTTTCACTCTGCAGATAATAAGTTTGGAAACTTGTGTCGGTCTCCAAGCTTTTTCGTTTGTATGGTTAAACTGTCTAAGGAACTTATTTTACAACATTTTCTAACATACATTTGTGTTGTCAAACATATTGGTAGCCTTCAACATCCACGACAAAATCTAACATTTTTCTGTTGAAAAAACCCACGACAAGTCGCGAGGAAAAAGGTGAATCGTTGAGACGAGATATAGTGCTGGATTTTCAATTATTGTCTAATATTAGCATTGTTAGCAGTTCACGATACAGACATTTGACAAGTGTTATTGTAAATATTTAGTTATTTATAATGGTATGATACACGGAAGAAAGAAAAAAACGAATGTAATCGCGTCCATTGAACATCAAAAAACAACAGACACTACATTCAGACAATGTGGAATTGTAGAGCTAATCGATGGTTCACTCTAGTACGATGTTCGTAAAATACAATAATTACAACTGGATGAAATTTTGTGCAGTGGGTTGGATCGACTCCAACCCATCACGAAGAAGTGGGCAAACGAATGACTAGAATTAAATTGTAATCAAGTTGCCTTTTGTTTGCCAAGCTTGATGGACCAGGATTCAGGATCGCGACTCCAAAACTTAAAAAGAAAGGGCACTGACGATATTTTAAAACTTTCCAGGATCTCAAAATCATTTCACAAAAGGTTACACAGGAGACTGATGTGACTGAAACTGATGGTTGCATCCTTCAAAAGGTTACACAGGAGACTGATGTGACTGAAACTGATGGTTGCATCCTTACCAAACCCACAAATGTGCTTTCTGAAATTTGATTCATCCGCAAGAACGGTTCCCACGCACTTGATCGTTAAAAGCAAAATGAAGTTAATGTTGGAATGTTTACTTGGATTTAGTTTTTGGTAAATTTCAGGATTTTCGACATAGTGCGGAAATTTAAAGTACAGAAAAATTGGAAAAACTCGCTCTTGCTCATAAAATGTCAGAAAGATCAAAGTTAGTTTTCACAAATGTGTTCATAAAGGTTTAAAAAATTCGTCGGGATCTATATGATAGGAATTAATTTAATTTTCTTGTGATAAAACAGTTATTTTAGTCTGTCAGGGCTGCGGCCAAGTAGGTCACAATCTGTCAGCAACAATGGCACCAGAATACAATTTTCGAGACCTGGTGGATCCTCTTTAGAGAACGTTGGCATAGTATCAATAAAAATTTACAACAAGTTTCCGAACAAATCGATGAAAAGAAAATCCCCAATGATTTTCCCTGAAAATGGACTGCAACAGCAATGTCGACTGGTCAAAGACGTGGTTCGAGCTTCAGTACTACAAATCGTCAATCTTTGTCATGCTGCAGTCTGGAAAAGGACATCCCCTTCAGGAGTGAGGGAAACGGGAGATGTTTAGAACAAAATTCGGTCAATAATAACTATACTTTACGTTACTAAAAAAATTGCTTCCAATTACGATATTTGGAGTTAAACGTGAATGCCAAATTGACTGACTACATCAAAGCATGTGACATGAAACAAACGTTTTACTGTAATTAAGAAATATCCTCAAACTATTCTGATGAAGATGCATTTTTGCAGTCAGTTTTGCTTTTTGCTGACATTGACCTTGTGGGCATGAAAATTATCTCAAAACTAATTACTACATTTTGATACCACTCAATGAACATTGTCTAAAAGTCTAAAAAAATGAATCCAAAATCGAACACTCAAAAAAGGGTCACGTTAGATTTTGGTTTCTTGCCAAGTTTTTGTATTGTTTTAAAAATAGAGAGAATGGATAGCTAGGACACTTTCGAGATGCAAGAAATCTGAATCAGAAAAACACAAGTTAGCATTTTTTTTAGATTTTTGAGTACTTCGGAAATGATCCAAGTTTACAAGCCAATTTCATAATCCTAACAAAAACCAAAGCTGTATGGTAATTCCTTTTATGCATTAAATCACAAGTTTGCCAGCACATTTAACAATGGAAAGGTGTCTAAAATTTATAAACAATCGTGTGTTTGCATCCAACAAGATATAGTATTTACTACGTATATGGGGTCCTGACAGACAGCTCATGAAAATAAATTGCTCAGAATAGAATCTTTTTCCATTTTGGCAAGGTGAAAGAAAGCTTAGCGTGATGGCAATATTTCAGGGGTACAGATGGGGATATAAGCATGCAATAATCAATCTTAAAATTAATTCTTCGTGAATTAACAAGTGTGTCCATATTTGTATAAAACGCATAAAATTTGAAATAAGCTCTAATTGTGTAGTTCTTGTAGAAATACCGTATTTTACGGACTATAAGACGCACTTTTTTATTAAAAAAAAAAACTGCTTCCAAAATTCAGGTGCGTCTTATAGTCCGTAAAATACGGTACTTGAAAATTTTCACTTTCTATAATACATAATCGCTTAAGTGATTTTTCCAGAAACCCACTTGAGATTGAAATAACTTCAGATAATTTCAAAAGAATATTTCACACAACAGTATTTCAATTCAAAAATTAGTAAAATCTGCCAATGCCAGCAAACGTTATACTGTAAGAAAGAGGGATCCCACTATGCAATTTCAACCAAAATTGTAGGGGATTTTCGACTCATGTGAAAAGTCACATTTGATCGGTTAAGAATTGGACAAAACTGAACAATTTCCTATTTGGTGTTATCATTTTTGACCTAAAATCGCAGAAAAGTGTTTATTTTTTATTTTTTGGACAATTGTGTACCCAGGGTGCTGAACCCTATTCCTGCAACGCTAAAACCTGCCTATAATGCTAGAAATATCGTAAATAACCTTCGACTTAAATACATGTTATTCTTATTGGAACTTGTTTCAAACATTCCTAGTGGAAATAAATCCAACAGCGAGTACATGAAATGGAGCTTGGCTTCACTTCACATTTGATTTTGAATTATCTCCAAATTCCCTTTTAGAAAATTGGAATAGTTTTTGGGGGATTTGCAAATGCAATGAATTTCTACTCTTTGGAGAAAAATAGTTTCCTCGACAAGTATAACTTAATTCAAGGGCTACACTTTCACATTTCAGCATTACAGGTATAGGGTTTGGCACCTCCTAAACAAAGAAATGCGAGACTGTTTAGCAATAGTTCTTGAAGCTTGTCTTATATTACTTTAAAAAAAAGAATACATTAACCACACCAATAGCTTGGGAGGCATGAACGGCAATGCAGGTAAACAAAAAGCCATGAAATGCAGCCACCTTTCTGACAATTTCCGCTAGATTTTTCAGCTGCAACGCTTATCTGCATCACATGTACAGCCTGTTCCAATCAAGCATGAATTAATGATCACCATTCAGCTTTTTTCCATTGTTTAAAAGAACATTTACACGTTTTCAACAATAATTTACATTTTAAAAAGATCAACTTTCAATCACTCCTGACATTCACCATGAAACATTTCATTAAATAATCTAAGTTTAGCCCACTATTAACCAACCACGCAGGACCTTGCATCTAACATCATCTCTCGATAATAAAGATACAGTGTGACAGTCTTTATGCATGCAATGTCCTTAAAATAAACTTCGAACTGGCCTTTCAACATTTTTTACTAATGATAGGTGGTGAGATGCATCGTCCCTCATCAGGGCGCCATTGCCCATTTTGCAAAATCAGAATACAAGATGGGTGCAAATTTGGTCATGTAGCTGAACTACATCTAAAAATCACCCCCACTTTCTTTAATCATTTCATTTACCTCTATTTTGCATCAAAAAAGCCTCGATTAATAGTTCTTAGTTGCGCATAATATGATATTCGATTCATATCATAATCTTATGCGTAAATAGTGTAGGATATCACAAATGCATGACAATATACTGTTTAATGAATATCATAGGTATGTTTATCTTTGAAACCACGTGAGATGGCCAATAGAGACCTTGTATTTTTGCCTCAGCCTGCTTAATTATCGAAATCTGGAAATCTTGCAGTTTAAACAATTCACAAAAAATTCGTACCAGCCTGGAGAACAAGATTAACAACAAAGCGGGCATTTGAAACCTCCATTAGGAGATCAATTCATAAATTAAAGTCACCACAATATATATATTTTTCTATTGAGTAACAAAACCCTGAAAGGTGCTCATTTCGCTTCCCGTTAGGATTTGCATTGACACCATCCAGCTCCAGACCCTGTCACAACAAGTCACATTTGTAACCACTTATCGACCACAGACACGAGTTAACAAGGCTCAGAACAACGTTCAATTCCAGGGGACCACGAAACGATGAAAGAATCCAACAACTGAAAACGTCAAAGGAAGCAATCGCCACGTGACGATGGCATTAGGATTCATTAAAATTAATCTAAAAAAATATCACAATACTGATTCTCTACTAAAATTAAAATCTTTCTTGCCCTGAAGAAAACGGACAAAAACAGGCAAATTGGGGTTGTCTTAAATTAATTAAATAGGATGGAATGTATGAACAGAACGAAGGTATAGACAGGAGAGATGAAGTCTGTGGCAGTTGCAGGATACTGAAAGGGGCAATTAAAGAACGAGGGAAAAGAGTCGCGACTGAATTTCAAGGAGCTCCTAATTGACAGAATAGAGCATCAAGGAAATGGCGCACCTTAACGGAGATCAACTCCCTGCGTCACGCCGCCCGTGTACGTAGGTTTCTCCATGTCGCGGTTCAACGACGTCGTTTCCGTGGCATTGGCCGAACGAGTCGGGCTGGAAGGAGGCGGAGAGGTGGTGCGAGGGGGAGGTGCTGGCATTGCAAAAACGGTGTTGGATGTAGCATTAGAGGCTGAGGCGGTCGTGGGTTGAGCCATGATTGGAGAGCCTTGGCGTTTTCCGTAAGTTTCATCGTCGCTCAAATCGTCCTGTGAGAAAACAGAGAGGTTCATAAAAGTTGTCTATGCTACTTCGGAGCTGCTTGAGGAGGAGGGATGTGCAGGGACGTGACATTCCGGTGGAATTAAAAATACAGCAGGAGTGATCGTTGAAATGTTAGTGATAAGCAATCCGGCATTTTCAAAACTTCCCATGTTTCCATACATAAATGTTTAATCAAAGCGTCAATTTTTAAACTAAAACGGAGACAAGTGTCCTCACGAAATGTCACTGGCCTGCGCAATTCCACCCATCTCCATCTCTTTCTCAAACCTGATACTATTATACAGCAAACCCTTTAACAACGCAGATTTTTACTCACACGTGCCATACTTTTCCATCAAGGGAATCTCAATTCAATTCGTTACCCTGCAGTCAGTACATAGTACCATTTGGCAGGGGGGACCATTATACAAATTAAGTTAAACTAAGCAGTCTGGTCATGATGGACCCCAACATCACAATTTAGTTCATTTTCCCGTAATTACCGGGATTGTGGGAAACCATGAAAAACCACAATCGAGGATAGCCGACCCGAGAATCGAACCTGGGTCTACCGAATGCAGGACGAGGATGCCAACCTCTAAGCCGCCAGGTTCTGAGCAACTCAAAAGCATCATGCACAAAAAGGCCGAAGTGCTGTAGAGCACCGAATCACCATGACAGCTTGAGTCGACAGTTTTTCTTTACGCCTTTGTGAAAGCATGTAGGTTTTTTTTTTCTTTTACTAATAATGAATTCGGGCAATTTTATTCAAAATCCACAGCAATAAAGACAAAATTCTCATCGCCATTTGCAAGTGAGGCATCCTAACACCATTTTATTTATTACTTTCCGTTTCAGTCATGTCCAACTAACAGAGACGTCATTCGCCAACTTCCTCTATTGGAAGTGATGGCTATGAATCGTTCCCCTCCCCTTCCCATTTACCCGGGCTTTGGGATCGGCAGCAATAGTGCAATGCTTCACTATACGTGACCGGTGAAGAACCTAAACCAAGAGGACAGGATGGAAAAGGAATACAGCAATGACAGATTTAATATAGGAACTATATATAATATCAGCATTCGCCTGGGGGATTGTGGGAAAACATGAAAAACCACAAATGAGGATAGCCGACCCAAGAATCGAAACTGGGTCTACCAAATGCAAGGCGAGAATGCCAATCACTCAACCACCTGAGAAATGCCACATCTAGAAATTAAAATTACACTACAGAGCTCAAAATTTCAACCATTTTCAATTCAAGGTGACAAAATTAGTCATACTTCAAGTGGTTGGTGTAGTTGAAACATAACGACCCGCAAAATTATTGCATGTGCACAACTTCAGGTTGAATGTATTTACAATTTTACATTCAACTGATAATATGGAGGCATTTTTTAACACAACTCAAGAGAACCTTCTTGCTACATTTCATCCTGACATCAGTTTTGCCATTTGTCATTGTACCATGTACTTACTATCTTTATCCTAAAACTTTGTCCAAAAACAACTGAAGTTGCGAAAACTTTTCACACCGAAGACCAAACTTTTATTTTTTAGCGGTTTAATTAAGAATAATGTTAATAACGCCATCCAGAATCCCATTAAAAATCACCTACTTATGTGGCAATATCTGAAATACCATCGCTTTGTTAATCTAGGGTTTACTGTATTATTTAGTATAAGTTCAAGAAAAGGGCAAGAAGTTAAAAAATTGAAACAGAATCCAAACTACAAAACAACTGATAAGAATGGCAGAAACCCATGCAAGGTAATTTCAAACGCTCACCTTGAAACGTGATGGCTCTCCCGTATCCCGTATTTGGTTTTCAGGATGCTAATCATGCATATACGAACATAAATATAACTAATTACTCAAGCGCAAACAAATATAGCAAGCTAGCAAACCGGGAAAGGATTTGAATTAACATATTCGACCAGGTTTCAACACAGTTCTTTTTTGGATTTCCATTTCATCGCAAAAATGTGAAAACGGCGAGCCAAATCGTTAATTGAAATAAAAGTACAGCAATAGATATTCAAGAATGAACAACTGCATATCTTAAAAGAAAATTTAGACCTGGAAGCGTGGAAATTGCAACTCGCCAATGTTTTACTCATATTCCGATCAGCAAACATGGAAAATGTTGAAAATGCTCACTTGCATCAAGAAAGTTTAAAAAACTTTATAGAAACGCAATTAAAAAATGGGTAGGGAAATAAATAAAAATAAAACATATCAAAAACGCAAAAAACGTGTGCAAAAATGAGGATATAAAATCATCAACAAAAAAAAAGCTGGAATGAAAGATATGTAATGAAACGTACAGAAGAGAAAATGAAACATGCGAAATATTTGGTTTTACCAACTGAAGGTGCTAAGAAACCCTGGATTGTTCTAGTAACCAGACAAATGAGTGAAACTGACAACACAAATTCAGAAAACCAAGATCCATGACCATACCTGCAAATTTTGATAATCTCCTGTGTCCTCCGGAGCCTTTGGTTTGCATTTCCCGCAGCAGAAATTGAAACAGCAGCAACAACAGCAGCACAGATAGCAGCCAGTAACAATTCCACAAAATACAAATAGTGCCTGAAATGGTGACAACAAAATTGGTCAGTTCATATGCTTCAAATGTTCATTAAACAAATGTTAAAAGCAAACCCTCACCTTGCACCATCCGCTTGTGATCATGAAATACGTATTGACATTCTCCTCCCCAAATTGTTCCGCAATATACAAACCTAGTGAGCCATAGTTATCGTAGATATTTCTCTTGGTTAGATCGCTTAAAATCGTGTGTGCGTGATTGATTTCTTTAAACTGCATTAAGTAAAAATGAGATTCAATTAAAACTAAAGCAAATATTAAAAATTGGAAGGGAATCTGGGACAAAAGTAAAAAAATAATTTGCTATAAATTGCAAAAATTGACATTGTAGATAAAACAACTATTATGCCAAAAGCTTTGCTATTACAAAATTCTGAATTTTTTTTTTATAAAAAAAATAACATTATTTCTCCCGCACATAGTTATTTCATGCTTTGCCAGTAGCATTGCACCAGCCATGTTTTTTCTTTTAATAAGAAAGTCATGTGTAATTGTCAGTTCAATTCCAACCGCTTGACGATAGAAGAAGATTAAGAAAGGTATATTAGAAAAAAGTTTCTGCAAGATAAGATGACCTCGGATTTACCTTCTCTAAGGCAATTGGATTATCGGGATTTTTATCTGGATGGTATTTTAAAGCCAACTAAAAACACAGAAGAGAAAAAAAGTCAATTTATGAATGCCTTGAATAAAGCCACCAGAAATTTAGTTTTTTAAGTTAATATTATCAACTCATCAAACTAAACCTTACCCGCCGATAAGCTTTTTTGATATCATCTGGCCCGCATGTTTTCGGTAATTCTAAAGTTAAATATAGCGAATCTCCCGCAGTTCTGCAAAATAAAAACAATAACCGATTAGCGATAATCTAACCATTTCAATGAAAAGCAAGCGTTCAAACAAGGTTCAGCAGTGCGAGCACAGTAAATATCACCACTGCCAAATGATAAGTAAAATATCTAGACTTGGCTTAATCTTTCACCACTTCAATATGAATAAACACTATATTGAAACTTTTAGTACAATGAAAAAAAAAATATGCAAACAATTTAATCCCAACTTCTATCAAGTTCTAGAACAGCCCAAATCTTGACCTAAGGGTCCACTAAAATTCAATCAATACCAAAAATGAAGACATCATTGCATATTGCATAAACCCAAGGAATATCTGGCAATTTTGCTCCATAGCAACAAGCACTTTAGCACTTCATAAGTGCCTATTATCTCAAGGCGTAATAAATAAGCGATAATATAATGATTGCACCTCCAATTTCTTTGCGAGGCAAAAAGATGGAAAAAACAGTAGATCCATATTCCAAAGTTCCCTAAGGAAAATCTAGGTTTTTTTTTTAATTTCATATAAAAAGCAAACGCTCAAATTAATCACTTACATTGGCCATTTTATTTCTTCGATGATTTTCTTTATGAATGTGAAACTAATAACATGATAATGCAACTGGATAATGAGATTTAAACACCAAGTTGCGTATAGGACCAGATGTGAAATTAACTTTTCTACTATTAATTATATTTGTGCACTCGGCACTGCAAGACGTTATTTCAGCCATTTAAAAACAACGTCAGAAAAGACCGTCAAATATGAAGGCATTTAGATAAGAAATGAAATGTCGTTGCCAAACTCTCCTATAATAATTCTCTTGATAAGGCTCATTAATGGGGTGGCTCGAAGAAAATTGTTCATAAAATCAATGAAAACATATCCGTCAAACATCATGCCAAATGATAGGCCAGAAGATGTTCATCCTTTAGCAAAATGCTGCCCTGTCAAAAAATTGGTGTTAAGCCTAGAATTCTGAAGAAGATTAACAACATTTACAGACCAATTAAAATAATGGCGACAAGCAGTGCTGCATACTTCGAGGTATTTGTCAAAATGCAATATAATCACTATAAATTATGAGCACGAGTCATTTGAATCTGGTCTCTTTTTAGTACTCGCATTGTAAATGCTGTGGAAGAAACTCATCATACTTATCAGGGCCACGTTAAATGCATTAAGCCCATAATTGACAACAATTAGCATTTCCGGAAACAAGTTTCAATTTACTCGGTACATTTACTGCAAAGTATCACATTTGCAGCGCAATGAAACACTAGTCAACCTTCTAGTCTTTGCTGATAGTTTCATCAATGCGAGGATCGAGAGGTTCTATGTTTTGTAAAGAAAGCAAAACATAACACCTTGCCATGGAATTTAACCATAAACATCGCCCTGACAAAATCTAAACAGCAAAAAAAAATCTTCTTTATAGATAGACCAGCTTGCAATAGATGCAACGTCTGCTTACTAAACCAAACACTGTTTAAAATTCTAGATGAAAGAAATGGGCGATAAAGGACTTGCTCCATGTGGCCATAAATAACACCACAAACAACAGGAATCAGCGTTGCGAGACATGGCAGAGGAGAAGTGGAAATAAGTTATGGCATCAAACCAACATTGGCACTATCCTGCACTGTCTGAAATGCCAAAAGGTGTGATATCACGCGTATTGTTTATCAGCATTATTTTTATCTGATTGCATTCATTATCAATTGCTAAGTTATTTCCTACGAGTAACAGAAGGCGATCCAGCCAAACAAACATTTGCAGTACATGTAGGACAGGAACCAATTTTCCGAAATTACACCCAAAAGGGAGATGGTTCCAGTTAAGTTGAAAATACAAGGCTAAAAATAGGCTCAATTCAATTCTTTAACCTGCAGTCAGTACATAGTACCATTTGGCAGGGGCGGGATCATTACACAAATTACGTCAGACTAAGCAGTCTGGTCATGATTGACCCCAACATCACAATTAAGTTAATTTTCCCGTCATTACTGGGACATTAATACGAGGATGGGAAGACGGTCATGGCTGATTTAATATAGGAACTATCTCAGCATTCGCCTGGAGGAATTGTGGGAAACCATGAAAAACCAC